>DWHO01004387.1:0-11104 GCA_018247575.1 Eurytides lysithous rurik
CTCCGATATTGATATATTTAAAAATATCGATATATCGAAAATCCGATATTTTAAAAAATATCAACAGCCCTAATACATATTAAATGTTTCTCGTTCATTAGAACTTGGATTTTAAAGCGTCATACTTATTACTTTGGCAGGGAGAGGGAGAGGGCGCCCGAGCCCGTCAGCGCTCCGCCCCCCGCCCCCAAGATAGACACGCGGAGCGACGAGCAATTCCCCCGCCTCTCCGCGGCGCCGCCCCCTCCCAATCTGGTACTAGCGCCGAACAAGGCTTACAAAGGTACAACATATATATACGTCGGTGCGACTATCAAATCGTTATTTTATAAGATAAAGTAATAATGGTGGACGACATATAACCGCCTCCGTGGCCTAGTGTTATAGGCTCGCGCTTTACAAATCGGAGGTCGTGGGTTCGAATCCCAAAAGCCGTTGTTGTTGTTTCTTAGTTGGGTTAGGGCATTACGGGCTGAACACCTGATTGCTTTGAAAAGTAAGATGATGCGTCGGATGGGCACGTAAAGGTCGGTATGTTGTGTTGTTGTTGTACTGCGAGAGGCGATTTCCTCTGGAAAAACGGATGAATCAAATATTGAAATTTTCAGATCCAAATGGAGAGTTTTCATACGGCGTTAGTCGAATACAAGGAAAAATGATTCTTGAAAAAAGAAAGTTAAAAAAAAAATATAGTGCAGTGTCTTCCGGTTTTCGTTTCATTGGTCGGGATTTATATTTGAAAGGGACAATGGTCCTAAACACACATTGAAACCTATGAAAGTCGGCAACCGGTGTTGAAACTATGACATGGCCTCCTCAGCCCCCACACTTGAACCCAATGGAACTGTTGTTTAGTTTTATTCATTTAAGCTTTTACATATAACTAACCTTTTAATAAGTGGCCGAATAATTCTAAATCAAATCAAAATGTATTTATTCAAATATGCCTTCATAACCACTTTTGAATCCTCTCTTAGTCTATTTAAATAAAAAAAAATATGATAAAATTTACTAGATACGACGATTTATCGTATCGTATTTACCAATTCTGTTTTGCATTTTGTATTTAGTACGTTTAAGTGATCTGTCTATACATAATCTGAATTATCCCGTTTCGACGAAGCCGGGCTTACAACGCACAACCATAAGCAAACATTTAATTTGAGCTGTGTGGACATTTTCAGGTGCCGGCGGTTTAACGCGCAACGATAGAAACTTCCCCGCTTTGGAGGGGGGAGCAGGTCCTTCGCGGCCTACCCCGAACAGTCGCTCTTCCCAGCCCTTAGCGGCCACGATCCTCAGGAACTGTACGTCGTTGCTATAATTATATTGTAGCGGTCCAACTGGCGTCTGTATGTTTCGCCTAAAAACTTGAAACGGCTGAACAATGGAGCAAATGTCTTTTGCAACTTATAACCTGATATATGCTCTGTCTCAATCGGTCCAGGAATATACTTTATCTCTAATCGGTTCAGTAAAGGTACTGTCAAGGTTTTCTTTATCTATATGCTGACAAACAAGCACGGAGGTCAATTGATGGTGGGTGATTACCGCCGCCCATGGATATTTGCAGTATTACAAAACTTGCAACGTTGCCAGCCTTTAATGGAGGAAAAACACTTCCATTTTACGCCGATTTTCTGTGAGGTCGTGATACTTATCCGATTCGAGCCGGCCAATTCAGCAGCAAAAACAGCACGTCGACGTCTGTTGGGTCAGATGATAACTACAAATATATTTTAAAAATTACACAAATACACATAAAAAAAAACTCAATAAGTGTGTCTCATACGAGTCCTTGAGTCGGCTTGAACCTGTCGATCGAAGTAAAAAAAAAATAAAAAAGTGATGCCGCTCAAATAAATTTCGCCTAAAAAGACTAAGCTAAATGAAACCACATTTGCATCGCTGAGAACAACGGTCTCAATTCGTCTCCCGTTATTTTTTATCAACCGATTGCAATATGCACGTCCGGATGAATGGAAGTCGTGAACGGTCTCGTTTTTAATTCATCGCCGGCGGTGACTGATGACGCTGATTTGGCCGTTGCAGCGAAGCCGAGCGTGTCGATACAGCTGCACAGTCAGCCGGCGAGCGCCAGCAACTTCCGCCTGACGCAGACCAGCGCCAGCCGCATTTCCATACCGGCGCACAAGAAGCAATCGCCACTCGACGACGACGACTTCCCATCGCTAAGCGTCGCCCGGGACGACCACCCGAGCATCGGCGCTGGCACCATACAACCGCCGAAGGTGGTTTTGCTCGACTATCAGGCTATATGAGGACTCTTTTGACTGACCCGTCGTTGTTGTGGTTAGAGTTTAGATTGCCACCCAGGGCAATATATTTGTGCGATGAGCAGAGGTATTTATTATGTCTGGGTGTCATTTATCTATATAAGTGTGTATTAAAAACACACACACACACATATATTTATATATATATACACATACACATGTGTTTTGTGTGTGTGTGAGTGCGCGTGCATGCGTGTGTGTATAACTACTCCCGAATAATTAATTTTTAAATTTGAGCGTTGCGGGAATTCTGTGCTAATTAAGATTTATATATTTTACTCTCTAGTTGGGCAAGCCGGGCTTTTGGGCTTGTATGGTAGTACCGCCACTGCGTGTATATTATTTGTCTCATTAACATTGTAAAACTTCATCACTTCAAATAAATATCGTTTGATCGCCTTGCTGTACTGTAAATAAAAAATCGAACTGAATAAGATATGGATAATATGCGAATAAGGTATAGGTATTATATATCTTAGTATAATAAAAATCAATTATGTTCCTAATACTTTCGCTTTTTCATCATTTTTCATATAAACGGGGGAGCATGCCAGGCATACTTATTTAGCATGTATGAAGGATTTTTAAAAAGAAACCAAATTAATAAAAACTAACAAATTAACTAGCTGCTGAAATCTAAATTGATGGCAATCAATATCTGAGCTTGATTTTCAACTGTAGTCATCGATAACAGAATCAGTCGCAATGCTTTCTAAAACCATAAAAATAATTCAGTTAATTTCGCACTTCTAGGTCTCGCTAATCAACAACGAGGAGATGCAAGCGTTGAAGAGCAAAAACACCAACCATCAACCGAAGAAAACGTCTCTCAACTCCGAGGCATTCCCCGCGCTGTCTTCGACGTCCGCACCGGCCGCCCCGCCTCAATGGATAAACGTATCTAGGTCCAAGGACAAGGGGAAGACCCGTCCGGAACCGGCTCCGGCTCCCAGGGAGCCCGCGTTCAACCCCGTCGCCGATTTCCCGACGCTCCCGGTGAACAATGCGAAGTCGAAGGCGAAAAAGTCCCCGCCGCAGCCGAGCGCCGCCACCGTCCACCGCGAGAACGCGAGAAACCACAGCACCAACGGGGGCGCCGAGGCCGAGAGGAAGACAAACTCAATCGCCGACGACACGGGCACGGCGAACGTGCAGAAGGGGAAAAACAACCAGAAATTCAACCTGGCCCCCAAGGAGTATCCGCCGCTGGCGCCGAAGGGCAGTAAAAGCGCAGCCAGGAGATACAAATGCGACGGCATGACGTTCATCAACTCGGCCGGGCAAGCGTTCCCCGCGCCCCTCCACACGTACATACCGCCGCCGGACTTCCAGCAGCGCAATAGAGACCTCGTGAGGAAGGTGGCCTTGGCTCTTGGCGATACGGACGAGGTGGAGTACGTCAAGGTGGCCTCCAGCGCGTTCCGCAACAGCATCATAAGCGCCGACGATTTCTACGAGCGGTGCCAGTCCGCTCTCGGCGACCAGTTCCACGACCTGTTCCCGGACTTGGTTACTCTGTTGCCGGACATCGCTAAACAACAGGAGCTGATGGTTGGCAGAAGCGTCGGCTCCCAGTTGCACGTGTGTCCCACTTGTGGCCAATTGCTGGCGCTAAACGATCGCGTTTCCCACGATGCCGCCCACTCCCTAGCGCCCCGCTAGACTTGTTTAGTATCTTCTGATGTATACTTCGAATTATTAGTCACTAAAAGTGTTAGCTAGTACAAGTCGCTCTGTGTACAGACTCGAGCGAAAACATACAGTCACGCACTGGACTGGACGCGCTTTGTAATCTTTCATTCGGCAATAAAATGTACATTGTTAATATTCATTGAGATTCATGGATTACGATCAAGCTTTGTTTTCCTTTCCTTTAATGGATTTCGTTTTTTGGATTGTATAATTTGATAATAGTAGAGTAATAATTTGTTAAAAAAAGAAGCAATCGTTATTGAACTGGAACAACACAGGTATACTAACACTAATGACTTGCTGGGTTCGAGGTAACAGTATCGCAATTAATAGGACAAATGTGATTATGTAAAATGTAAATGTTACACATTGTATTATATATTGTTTTTCTAATATAAAATTTTCACTATTATATTTTTTTACTCGGATTACTCATTTGTTGATTTGCAAATAAACTTTTGTATTTTTCCATTTGAGTCATTGTATATTAGATCAGAAACAACTATAAGGATTTACTTTTATTACTGTTGATATGTGTTCTGATGATAAAGTAATGAATATAGTTAATGTTTATAATTTAAACGTTTGTGCATCTTTTATTTTATTGCTCCCTCTGATTTTGAATTGGTAATCGTTGGTAAAGTTGAAACATATTGAAAATTCTATACATTTGAAAACTTTCAATAACTGAAAAAGGAAAATGTAACATCTACATTGTCAAAGAGAAAATTTCTTGTGTTGGTTTGCATGCTACAAACATTTTATGATATTGTGCAGGCAAGATTGGCAATCAATTGAAACAATATTTAATCATCAACAAGGTTCACAAAACATTTTTTTAAAAACTATTTTTATGTGATACTAGTTAACAAATAATAATAAAGCATACATGAAATAAAAACCTAAATGCCTAAGATTGGGTAGAACACCAGGTTGTTAGCACAACGTTAGCATACTACCATTGCTATTTTGCAAAATTTAAAAATAACGATTTATGAATAGAGGTGTAAATTAACAAAAAAATAATTTATTTAAAGTTAGTTACGTTACAATCTTCGACACGGTTATGATTTTATAATTAAAACCGTTTATATGTTTTTAAAATTAAATTGACATAATATAATAGTCAATTTAAAACTTGCATGTTTTACAAGCCTATCTAAAGTTAAAGTAAATTGTTCGGTTTTGCCATTTTAGTCAATACAACTACAGATTACAGCAGAAGCTAAGATCAGAGAAATTGTATCAATCATTTAACTAAAAAACAAATTATAGACATCATGTTTTATTGCATCGGTTAACAACATATAGTAAGGAAAACTATTTCTCGCTACCCCAACCCAAGAAGCCCTTTACCAGGCCCGTTAAGCCGGCGCCCTCCTTTTTGTTACTAGCCGCCCCCGTCTTATCGTCCAATTTGGGAAACTCTATGAAGTTGCACGCCAGGTCGAAGAATAGGGGCTTGCATGGTATCGCTTCCATTGCTGGAGGGAGTTTGTAGACGTTAGGATTTTTGGTCAACGCCACTGTGTCTTCGCGGTACTCATCTAGGCGTTCCACCAAGGGTTTCCTGACTTTGTACGGTCTGCCGCTGGTGTACCTGCTCTCCTCGTCGTCCTCGTCTTCCTCCAGGACCGAGTCCGCGTGCACTTCAAACTTGCAGCTTTCTATGTCCCTCTGGAGCGACTCCAGTTTGGCCAGCAGTTGTTTGTTGTCGAGCTCGCTGGCGAGCGTTTCTACGGCGTAGCTACTGCTACGCTCGAGCATCGCTAGGGCCTCACGGAAGCGACGTAGCGCCGTCAGTACTTGGGCGATGTAGTAACAGCGGAAGGCTCGGTACGCTTTCATCTCCGTCTCGATCTCCTTCTGATATGCCGCGTCAGCGTCCAGTCCCGGAAGCAGCTGCAGCTCGCTGTAGTTCTGCAGTATGATCTCGTACAGCCTTGTGAGGTCTTGGGGCCGCACTTTCTTGCCGTCCAATGGTTTGTTTTGCTTCCGAGCCTCCTCTGCTTGCTGCACGAGCAAGTTGTTGCGTTGGATAGTGCGCACAATCCGAATATACATCAAGTACGAGAGCAGGTGGGAAATGCTGGCAGCTTGCGCCTCTGAAGGCGATTTCAGCTTAGGGTCATTCTTCATCTCGTCCTTTATGGCAGTTATGGCGTCCTTGCATTCCATCAGAATGTTCTCGAGTATCTCAATCTTAGATTCCACGCTCGTTACACTCTCCAGGGACTGGTCGTAGTCCTGCAAAGCGATCAGGAACAACCTCACTTTCTCGGGGCGCACAGTGGCCCGCCGACCGCGCCACTCAATCTCGTGCATGGCCCCGGAACGCGATTCCCTGTAAAACATTATTTATTTTATCTTTCAATACTGTTCTAGCTCTTGCGTGCAAACAACTTAAGTGTGTTTCTTTGTATATTTTATTTTTATAGTGCACAGGACAAATCAACAAACACCCTCGCATTTTATAACATTATTAGAATTTTCTTATTGTAAGAATACATTCATGATACTATCCAAAGTGGAGTAATAATAAACTTTACGATGGAAGTCATCAAGATAGAAGGTCCGTAACAAGTATGATTCCAGCAAGCAGAGGTCAATCTGATGAAGGTCACTCCTCGCTGTAGTTTCGCTCAGAAGTTTTAATAGGGTTCCCCACCATTTAGATAAGTCGCACTAAGGAAATTTTAGTTTCTGCCATTCGACAAGGAAAAATTATTTTTTAAGTGGTATAGCTCTTACAATATACATTCATTCAAGATGATGGTGATGTACTTACTTCGTTTGAGTCATGAGCACATCCAAACTTTTAATGACAGGTACCCCTCGTGCCCTCATAGCTTCTAAGTCGATATTGATGCACACGTATGCGCAGTACCTTAAGCTCGGTTTCAACTCCTCCACCTGGGAATGTCAATTGTCATTTCATTCACAGCCATTTTTTTACCATTATTTTTGTACCCACAAACAAACCATGTTGTTACATTAACCCGTACTGCACGTACGCACTGTAGTCAGTGCGTGATCCGTGTTCAAGTATCGATCGTCAGAAAACGTACTAGTACGTGTCCCGAATACAATGTGTTAATATAAAATTACTCCATGTGTCATTTGCTAAGTTTTTGCTTTCCAGCGACGACATGTACAACACTCGCCTTCTGCTGGTAAACGTGCCGTTCGTCGTCCGGCAGAGCGGCGCCGAGGTTTTCCAGGACCAGCTCGGCTCGCTGCAAGCTTTCCGATGCGGCGCGCCACTGCTGCAGCTCCAGCAACAGAATGCCACCCAACCACGCCGCGTATGCATCCGCCTCCAGTTGAGTGCGCGCGTCGCACGCCCCACTCTATAAAACATCAAAGGTATTGAAATATTTCTCTTTCGAACCCATCAAAATCATTCGCATCTCTTACATCTGTTCCTTTTATTTCACACTAGCGATGGCGTAGTGAGGTTTCCCCCAGAATATATTCATAGAAAGAAGTTTGACCATAGAATAATTTAGTTTTTTTTTTGTCAATGACTGGGTTTGACATTAATAGTATTAATGTAAATAGTGAATTTGTGGCAATACTTACAAATATAATATATATATATATATATATTTTAAAAACATAAAAATTTTAGATCTCCACAAATGTCTTTTTATAACTAGATAAATATATCTATCTATTAGTCTCCCAAATTACATTCTCCTCAATGAGCGCAATACGCTGTTAAAGGGGTATAAAGTTTTTTCTTTGTGTATTTGTTTATAAATAGACCCAAACCATTTATGCCTTAAGGAGCATTTTTTACTTGCAAAAATTTCAATATCATACAGTTTCATTTTATTATTTTATATAGTTTCAAACCAGTGGCTAATCTCTTACTACACAGTGGTAAATGTATAATGGCATATTTTGCATGAATGAAATCCTAGGAACTGGAAACTCATCGGCAGTGGTTTGTTAAAAATAAGCTTGGTATTCTAAAAACAACTGCTGTCATGATAAGGTTAAAGTAGTACATACTCTTAAATGGTAACTTATTTTTAAAATATAGACAATCACCTCACATAGCTGCAGTAATGTCCGCGCATGGGCGTAGGCCTTTTTCAATCGAGACACCAAATGGAACTTCTTTCTCGGTTCAGTATTAGCTTCCTGCCTCAGCTGCATTGCATGGGCCCAGGCTCTCTCCGCTTGCAGTAGTGGAACGCACAGCAGCCGATTCTCAGCGTTAGTTGCCGACAAATGTGCGGCCGTAACATCACGCCGACGGTAGTGTCGCCTATCACCCTGGAAAAATAAAAAGAGTCGAAGAAATAAGTTATGAACAACATGTCACATAAACTTTTTAAAGCTTAGTCATTAAATTTTTATAACTAACAGTGCTACCTAATGAAAAAATAAGTTAATAAAATTGACTTTACACTTTTGAATTATTGGAGCAGTAAGTAATTATTTAATTTCAAATAAAATAATTTTAAACCCAAATAATTTAAAATAAACACGAAAAATATATAGAAATAACTTTAACTATATACAGCATACAAACAACTACATACATTTTATGGATCAAGACAGATTCAGTGAAAATAATACTTGTAGAACTTGTAGTAGTTCCCCTATCATATAACTCACCTGCGGTAGCTTCAACACTTTACGCATACGGCGGAGGCGTCGTGAACAATAGCCGCGATAACGTTGGTAATCACCATGACGAAGGCCATGCTGTTGTTGAGCATCCTTCGTGATACGGAATACTGGGACGAGTCAGGAACATTATCCCATAGGAAATTTGAGCAACACAACTTTTTTTAAAAGCAATTCTGGAGTGTTGTGAAAGTAATTGTCAAGTGCACAACTAGTTTGTATTCTTAAATCACTGGTAACGATAAAAAATAGACAGGCAACTTGAACATTTTCACTTCCAATATATTTGCCTCATCATCCCTAATGCTCATACTATTTTAAGGACAATTAAGTAACAATAGTAAACTTCTTCACAGACTAGAACTGGACCTTATATTACATAAATCTAATCAAAATATATTTATTTAAATAGGTTTTTACAAGCACTTTTAAAAGTTCCATTTTTACATTTTTGTTGATGAGGAAGGCCCATGGCTCAAAATGCAGTTCTGCTGAGAAGAGCCAGCAAGAAATAAAACAGTTGCTCTTTTATAACACCATTACAATGATTAATGATAAAATATAATAAGCATTTTACATAGATGCCACGGCCCATGAGGGATTTTTTACCTTTTAGAGACAAAAAGGATTACTACTTCTATTATTTTATACAAGTATTAAAATTTTGTGAGATAACAAAATATGTTACAAAGTATATATTGTTAGGCAACCATCAAAATTACACATTTTTAAAAACATCTTGCAAGGAATAAAATAAAGGAGTTCAGGTGGGTGTTAATAGTCGGCTTTTCTCACATTACTGCAGTGGTGAGTTTACTCATGAGGATGCAGAGATGAGAACCCCTATATCTTGCAAATTTTTACGTAGAGTTATATCCAAGAAAACAGTTAAAAAGCAAATTGCAATTTTGACTTTTTGCACAAGTAGTGTAAATTTAACACTTTTTATTCCCTTGGCATTTAGCAGTAAATTATTAATTTCGAACATGTTAAATATGCATGAAGAAGCACCATTAATCGTGTCATAAATTTATATTATGCTTAACTTTGAAAATAAGGGAGATCTCATCATCAGCAAAAAGTGCAATGCAATCATATATGTAAACTCTTTATATTAAAAAGGCCAAACCTTGGTATACAGAAAAAATAAAAAGGGTCGAGAATAGATTCTCATGGGAAACCTATCTGTAAAGCGATCCAGAAGATTTCAAACAATTAATATCAACCATTTGTACTCTCTGCTTAAAGGTAAATATAGTAGCAATGATTGATGACCTTCTCATTGAAAATTATATTTACTATTCTGCTCCCTCAAGTAACTTTCCATATATACCAATTTGGAGGATACCACCCACTATGGTGGTTTTAGACTTTCTTCAAAATAGTATATTACTTTATAAATAATTGATATTGTTTTATTTGGGGATGAGCTTCTGCCCAATTAAAAATACTAAAAATAACATTTAAACCTTGACAAACAGCTAGGAATCCAATTTTATCATTTGATACCATAATTTTTATCTATTAGTTTATCTTAAATTTATTAGATTTGAGCTCAAATCAGTCAAATATTTTATTTTTGTAATATATTAAGAGTAAGCAATTAATAGTAGTTTTAGTAAAAAATACCAATATACAAAGACAATTTCCGAAAGCCATTAGTCCTTCATGAATGTAAAAAGTTTCCTACTATACTAGAAAAAAAAGATTGATATTTTGAATATTTTTATAATTTGTGTAATAAAAAAAATGTCAAAAAGGATACTTTCTAATGACAAAACATTCGGTGGTTTGGTTTCTTGTTTATCATCGCTTGACGATTGTTTAACTTCACTATCTTCGTTTTCTAAAACCACCATGATGCTGAATGTTTCTCTTCTGTTATATATAATATTGTTAGAACAAACAAAATTCAATGGATTTTTTTATAATTACAACATGAAACACGTACCCAGAATTTGACTTTGACAGTAAATACTAGAGACGAGCGTTGAGGAACGAACAGCTCTTTTATACCGTTTTTCATGCATCAACTACTAGACTACTATACAGTTGACAGACTGGTTTATACATGAACGACGTTCAAAATTTAACAGCCGCAGTATGTACATTATATGTTTAAAGCTAGTAATTATATGTTTAGACTAGGACTGTTGATAAAATATTGATGTATCGAAATATTGATATTGTTATTTAGGAATATCGATATTTATTACTGATATTTTTTTAACGATATATCGATAGCTCGATATTAAAATGCAGATATCGATGGTCGATATTTTATAAAACAAATTTTTAATTTTTGATTTTTTTTTTCGTAAATTGTCTAATGTACAAAATCATCGTAAACTTAAACAACTGTAATTCTTTTACACTATAAGAAAATAATTAAAGAAATCGTTCACCTACAGTAGGCGCTTCTCTACGAGGAAAAATAAAAACAATTTCATTATTATGGGATAAATATGAGAAGA
>DWHO01004388.1:0-11103 GCA_018247575.1 Eurytides lysithous rurik
TGCTGCAAATGTCCATGGGCGGTGGTGGTCACTTAACATCAGGTGAGCCGCTTGCTCGTTTGTCAGCCTAACCCATAGAAAAAAAAATATAGGTAATTACATTAAAATTACCTTTCAAATAGAAAAAATGTAAATCTAACTCGCACCTTCCATCAATTTGGGAGCGACGATGTCATTGACAACTGTCACATTTTAACTTATATAATACCTAACGTGGTAAAGTCAGGTAGCAGCTTCTGGTATTGCATCAAAATTATGGACTTGGCTCATCCGGTAATAAATGTGTATGCATGTATGCATCCCATAATGGTAAAAGCTTTACAATCGATGGCTTTGATAATCGATCGCTTGAACGCGAGATAAAGACAACAAATCCGCAGTACAGAAAATAAAACAAACTAAGAATAAAATAAATCTGATTTAGTTGATGTCAAGATGATAGTTTAGATGTCAAGCAACAGCAGCGGCTATTCAGATTGCGCGGCTACCGACGACATAAGTAGAATATGAATCTATAGACAGACTAAAATGTTCAATTTCTTGTACGAAAAGGCCACAGGCACACAGGTTGGCGTTGAAAGATAGTCGCAGAGTGGGAGCAGAAGCTAGAGCACTCCAATGCTAACCTAAGGGTCGAGAAAACCATACGCCTTGTTATTAATTGGTGGCTGGAATGAAATGCCATGCCTTCGCCAACCGAGCGATACAGATCTTTTGAAAGGTGTCGTTAACGCATGTGAAGAGGGAGCTAATGCTGCCACTGTGTTGTTTCTTCTATGGAGTAGGCTGACAAACGAGCAAGCGGCTCACTACCATCAGGTGAGCCGCTTGCTCGTTTCACGAGCGATCACCGCATTGGACATTTTCACATTTTGGACATTTTCATTTCATTTTAATTACAGAACTTGCAAATGCATTGCCGGCTAAGGAGGGGAATTTTTGAAAGGGGAGGGGAGGAGGAGTGAGAGAGAGGTAGAAGAAGAGTGGGAGGAAGAAATGAATGGGATGGAGGTTGAAGGAAGTAAGGGAGGAAAGAATGGGAGCGAGGGAGATGGACCATCGTTCTCCTTATTCATCAGACAAAACGCAAAAGCAAAAACGCTACTGTTTGCGCTATGGTGGGAAACGAAAATATAAGTTGTCTGAACCCTGGCCTGCCTGACATGTCTGGCTGGAATCAATCGGGAGGATATTATTTATTATTATTATTTTAGTAAAGAATTCTCTTGCAGTCTTCTCCGCTTGGAGAATTACCACACCATTACTACTAAAAATAATAATTTGGAAGTAGTTTTGTGTACTGATAAGAGGCACAATGTTTTCAGTAAAGATACAGGGCATAGGGATTTGCTTTCGTACCTGACTGATAAGTAAAGTGTAGAGGAAGGTAAAGTTTTAATTTGTTTTTATTTATGTTATGAAATAATATTTTTTATAACAGGTAAAATAATAGCATTTTAGTTAACATATACATAAATATTAAAGCCGATTCTATATGCCTATTCGTATTTTTAATGGAAGTATAAAATAATTACAGCGTTATTGTTTCGCGTTTGCGTTTTCCTCCACGAGAATCAGTACTCCTAGCGACTCTCTTCTCGCTATATTCTAGTGATATGCCAAAAAACACAACAAGGTCGAGTTGGCACTATCCGCCGACGATACTGCTTTGTACGCTACTGATCGCAGCAGAGCCCAGATACGCAACCATCTCCAGTCCGCACTGGCCACCACTTTTGGTGAATGGTTTAGTAACTGGAGGATAGATGTAAATCCTGAAAAAAGCAAGGCGATCCTTTCTAATAGTAGATTTAATTCCTACAAAATGAAAAAACTCCGTCCCGTGAAATGATTCGGTCAACCTATTCCATGGGAATGCAACGTATCTCTATGTCACCTTAGACAATCTTTTTACATTCAAAAGCCATATGAAAACTGTAGCCTATAATGCGTAATTCGTTATGTCTCGCCTAGCACCTCTTGCACGTGCCTCTAGTAAAATGTCGCTGAAACGTAAATTACATCAAAATAAAACCTGCATCCGCCCCATTATGTCGTATGCAAGCTTATGCTTCGCACACATTCCCAAAGCTCACTTAATGCCACTTCAAGTGGTGCAAAATAAGTTCCTCCGTGTCGCAACAGGCGCTTCTTATTACATACGAAATGCGTATTAGCATCGAGACTTAAAAATCCCCACACTGTCTGCATACTTCAAGAAAATATCGCTTGGAAACTTTGAAAAAATTTAAAGCCATTCTAATCCGTTGGTAAGAGCTTTTAAAGTTTTGTCATCACCCCCTCGGGATGTGCACCCAAGATTTCGACACCCTATAAGAGTATTGAGTGATCCGGATGACACATTCATACGCACCATAAATTATATGCGCATACCACACGCGCCCTCAAAAGATAAAATGCAAACGGCAATGGCGAACCAGGTCAAAGTTTTCGCATAACACGCTGCCACTAATTAACGGTGGTGGTGCAGGTGCCATCTGCATGACTTCGTGTCACAAAAGACTCACTGATCGGTACGCACCTGTTACAGCGTGTTCGCAGACCAACGTGAGGTCCCAGATTCGCAGGCTACATACAATATAGTCGTGTGTCCAGTCACATTGGAATCATTTCTCTCGTGATGTAATTAAGCGTAGTGGACGTCGTCACCTTGTCATTGTCGTGTACCAGCTAAGTTGCTTCTCCCAAGTCCGCGAGCAGCCTACGCACGCGCCTCTTCCGACGAAACTGTAAAAACCGCCGGGCTAACAGCGTACTAGAACACAAAAAAATAAGTTTACTGCAACATTGTGCTGCGTAAAATCCGTTTTAATATCCATTTTGGTACAGAATGTATAACTATAGTAAGTAAAAGTATTAGTGTTCAACAGTTAATATAAAACCTGAATTACACTAACATTGTCTTGTCTACATGGATTTTTCATTTTTTAATGCGCAAAAACCCCATGATTTACTTTGCTTATATATAAAAATGTAATTAAAATAATCCATAAATTGCAATTGATGTATAATTTAGATGCACATACTTATTTGTAATTATTTACCTTAGATTGAGCTTTATGAAATGCTTTACAACGACGACCACAGATTAAAATATGTAAAATCGGTTTCATTGCTTACTTACATGTAGAAAGTTGTTGGTTGTATACAAAGCCATTATTGTGTAGGATTAATAAATTAACAAAAATTCGTTCCCAAGTTATAAATAATGACCCTACTTACCTGCCTGCTTATCGTAATTGCGATGTTATGATTTAAATAAAAAGTGAAAAGCAGTGTTATTTCTAATTAAGTACTTGTCAAGTCAATCATATGTTTGGAGTAATTAATTATGTCAATGTTTGTATACTAATGACAGTTTAAAAAGTAAGTACTTTTTGCTTTTTTAACATGAATATACCTGGAACTCCAGGAAATTCTACTTCCAAACGACAAGAAAATGGCGACCTAACAATGGAATCGGAACGCCCACTGAAAAAGGCTCGATTTGCGTGGCAAGTTAAAGGGAAATATCACTTAAAAAATGAAGTTTCTGAAAGTAGTAGTACCACATCTAATTCAACGAAAGGACACGAAAGAGCCGGTTCAACATCAGAAAGCGATTCTAATGATCTGGTAGGAAATACTGAACAAAACCTAGAGATTTTGGGAGATTATTTATTAAAGCAGGACTTTAATACCTTAGATTCTGTTATTACTGATACAGATAAGACTTTACTACCAGGTACCAGTTCAAACGAGAAATTAGAATATCCTAGATATGTCAGCTCTTTTAGTAGAAAGGCTAACAATAGTACCAAAAAATCCACAAGTGACAATGGCTATCCAGCATTGCCTATGTCAATGGTACTTTCACATGGATATAGCGAAGACCAATGTATAGCAAGATGGCAAGCAAGACAGGTAAGTTAATAACTATTACTTTTACATTTTTACTTTTCAATTCATATTAACTAAAAACTTTTTTATATTATTTTGCAGATGGCTAAAGGGTTTGTTGACAACACTATTAACCGTGTGCTAGATTCGTGGTTAGTAGCTCCTCTGCCAGCTGACATGGATAACAACCAATTCCTGGCTCTAGATGTTGCTGAATTTATTAACAACTTACCAGGTGATAATAGTATCGAAAATGAAGGGATTTTGATGGCAATATCAGCACATGGACTACAAAATACTTCTAGTTCTAGCAGTTGTAATGTTGATGACTCTGAACAATGTTCTGTTAATAAAAATGATGCATACATATCACCACAAAGCAGTCCAATGCCATCTGATGAAAGTGCAAGACATGAAGCATTAAGTCTGAATGACGAATGCAGTGAAGATATGGCCTCAAGTAGCTTAGACATGTCATGGTCATACTCTGAAGAAACTATGAGTAAAAATGTGAATGATCTGACTCACTTAGCTTTATTTCCTGACACAAGTACTCAATACAAATATTTTAATGAGGCTGACAATCTCCAGACTGCAAATATAGCTTATGGCAATGTTGGGACAAATAACAGTGATGTAGATAATCACTATGATTTCTTGGATGCTGCTGTATCATTTGCCATACAAAACAAAGGTTTAACTTCCTTCGGCACCGACTATGGTTAATGTGATTTACTTTTATACAGTGATAATAAGTTCTGTTACTAAACTGCTGCTTTGTATTGTGATAGTAAGCACAAAATAGAAACTATGTAAAAATTAAATATATAAAGCAGTGTATACAAAATTATATACACTTGTGTATTGGAATGAATATGAATAAAATAGGACTAGAATCCATAGGAGACAACTAATTTGTCATGGAGAAATTTAATGGATACTATGTACAGACCACTTAAAAAGTAGTATAATCCTATTAGTTTTAAAACTAAATAAAATATTTTGATTTACTATTTTTTTTTTTAAATATAATGTAAGTACATTAGAAGACTGTAATATTAAAAAATATCTAGTTGGAATATTTTGTAATTTTGAATGAGTTATTGAACAAGTATATTAAGTATACTTAATTAGAAGTTCTGTAAAAATGTGATACTATAAGAAATTGAATTTTTTTAAATGTTTATTGAAAAAGTACAAAATCTTTGAATGTTTTGGTGTTATTGGTACATTAATGACTGGTTTTGTATGATTTATGATTTTTTCAGTATTGAATTTTTAATTTTCATCATTTTAGGAATAATGAAATATTTTATTGTGCAATTTTATAAAACTTGTATGTTTAAATGCTATTATATCATAGTTGTAGTGTGGATTGTATGCCATTATGACATTGCTGTCAATAAAATGATACCTATATAGTGTTCCATGAAGTGAGACAATTTTTATCTTTCACCCAATATAGTTTGGTAGTTTTAAGCAAATTTTAAAAAGGTATGCTCTTACGAAAATGAAATATTAAATTTTGTTGAGGTAACTCTGAACAATCTAATTTATAAAGGTAAATGAATAAATAACATAAGTGTCAAACAAAGATTTACAAATATGCTTGCACCTTGTTTACTGTGAAAACGATTATGTAGTATGGTCCCATTAATAATAATGGCCATAATAAACAATATAACAAAACTAGTCTTAGCAAGTGTTTTTTTTTCAATTAGTCATCTACATAAGAAATTATCAATGTTGTGTTCAAAACCTTCATCTCTCGAAACCTTTAATATAAACAAAAAAGTAAAAATTCTATTAACTTGTATGGAGAGTGAGACGAAAATATTGTATACAATATATTTATCTTTTCTTTTTTATAGTCACTTTCGTTTTACAATTCCGACTGCCTCTGCCCTAGTCAAAGCACAAAATAAATTTTCCATGCAAACTTTTACACGATGTCTGATATTTTATCAAATGGAATAATTAATTAACAAACGTCAAATGGAATAATTATAAATGTCTTCATTGATTTGTCTGCTGGCCGTAATTCTGCCAATTTAACAAGTAATTTTTTAGAAAAATGAGTGACGTATATTTTGTATTCTACTTTAAAGAGTTCCCGGTATAACTTTAAAGTTCAACGTCCAATAACAGTAAAAATTTATATGGGACCTACAGTGCAATAAACCCTTTACAGGATACATAAAACTAGATTGACAATTAACGATGTGTAAAGTACAAAAAATCTAATGAATTAAGCTCTTAATATTTGAAGTCGAAAGGCCGCTTGCCTTTAATTATAAAGAAAAAGGATTAACATAACAGGAACGGAATTTATTATTGAAATAAAATATCTCAATAACAATTTATTATTGCTTGTTATTATTCTCGTAAGTAATACAAAATAAACTATGCACAAATTTAAGACCACCGATGTCGTACCTTTCATTTCATAGATCATTCTGAAAATTTGAAACACAATGTAACAATTAACGTGAAATAAATGTACACAACAGCAGTCTCCAAAGTAATTGTGATGTACACTGACATTTTAATTCAGTCGTAATTATATTAATGGCCGTTCAACATAAGACGATCGCATTTAAGTACTGTACAGTTATCTCGAATTTATGTACTTCATTTATAAATATATTTACATCTTAACAATTACTGTCTCACGTCTACAAATTACAAATAAATCAGTGTTGACACAATTTCTTAGGATTAAAAATGTCGTATGAAATTATGTAAGTTATATTATTATACATGCTATAACAATTATACCAATAAAAGAAATATTTCTATTTAACAGAAATATAATGTTGAGTCTGTTTATTTTTTTACACTTTCAATGCGTTTATAAATCTTTTTAAAAACGCACTAAAAGTATTCAATGAACATTGTCTAAAGTTTTCTACAGCACAAACTGTACATCTGAAATTGCTTAGGCACTATTAATTAACCATATTATTTAGTTTCAGTGGACAATAGTAAGTTCGATTATTTGTACGATGCTTTGCATATAAGTAGAATCATATACAATTAGTACATACACATCTTTAAGGTAAACAATCTTCATTAATATGACAACAAAAAGTTACATCTACAAACTACTATGAACTATATAAATAATTATGAGCAAAAATTAGAGGCACTCAAGTTCAAATTGCAATCAATATCGTTGTTTATGGGTTTTATTACGCCATACAAAGAGACTTCTTAAATAAGAAATTAAATGAAAGAAACATGTCAATTTTATGGGACGATGTAACATGAATGAAAAGAAAATATGCAATTTGTACGTCAAATAATTTAACATATTTACTAAAATTAAATTGACGTCTTAATTCTAAATTACTATAAAAGAGGGAAAGTTACTCCTTTCTTTTTGACAGGCACTTTATACTACTATCATTAACAATTTAAATAGTTTGTTAGACCAATAAAAAATATACACTTCTGTGTATACTTTTACTAATTTCAATGGGTAACAGCAAAATTCTGGAATATAAAGTAAACAAATAAAGCTGTTGAGTGTATTATTACCATACTATGGGTTCGCATTAAAATCATTCAGTTCGAGAATTAGAATCGAAATATATAGCATAAAACACGAAATTATATACACAAATATACCCTTTGTGCCAAAAATGGTGCAAACGCATCTTTGTGTTTTGTCTTACACCGTAAACAAAAACAAGAATATGTTTTTGTGAATTTTTCGTTAATGCAAACCCATGAATAGTAAATTGGACCGACGTTAAAAAATAATTTCTGCAACGATTTTATACATAAGTCAATTTTTTTAATTATAGATAGTTCTGTATCGTTTGTCTATTATCAATGTAAAAAGTAATAAAAATATCATCTGAATTACGAAATATTAATCATTTCATACAAAAACATTTATTATAGCCTAATCTTGCTGACGGAGACAGCAAAGAGAAGATTCAGCTATAATCATACTACTTAAACATATTGTTTCAATTCAAAGGAAAACAATTAATCAGCTGTGTAAATAGGTTATGAAAACGATCGGGCACTTAAACAGCTTTATAAAATAGGAGTAAATGTCACTATCTCTCTCAGGGTACATACATATTGAGGAAAAATTCAACATTTCCTTCATGTATATATTTATAAAGACGTTTTCCAGAAAACAAAAAAATATCGTGATGCTACGACCATATGCTTTACAGCAGTAGCTACGTTCCACAACTGGCGACAAAATGGTGGAGGCACGTATAAAAGCGTATTGTTATCATGATTTTTGTATGGATCGCGCAAACGAAATGCATCAAGTGGAGTTATTCCTGGGGGTTCAGTGCGTGGTGTCATGTGCAAAATGAAAGTGTAGGATGTAAAGTTCTCTAAAAACGAATAAAAACATTGCTCGCAACTGTACAATAATCTGTATTGCGAGCATATCACTGTGTATTGCACGAAACTTAAATGAAGTAAAGACGTGTATCTAACTTCTGCATGTACCGCGCGCAACTTCAGTCGTGTTTTTTATTTTCAATGCAGTCTCGAACAGAGTTAAAATAAGCGTGCACGCTATTACGATTAGACTAAAGCATATTAAACTCGATTTATCAAAATAAATATGTAATTTGAAAGCGCAACTCGTAACCTACACTCCGCGCCGATACCCCCTGACATAAACAGATCGACGCTAGAAAACAAAAACGTAGTAAATGACACATTATATTAATTACTTTGCTGAAATCAGTAAATTAAACAGCGTCGATTAGTGTATGGTTGGTGAATAATTTTATTTTTGCTGGTAACTACGTATATTTTTCTAGCGTCGACTATAATATGTATGATATCCAAACTGGGCCACCGCCGATATTACATTTTAATATAATCTCAATACACTATAAGTTATACGAATATGTACAGATTTAACTTATATTACATGTTTATAATCCTTCAAAATGTTAAAAAATTGACAAACACTATTACACTCTTATACTTAACAAAGCGTTTGGATTCGTCGTTATTTACATTACAAAGATAACACGTATTACGCATGCAAACTAAAGCGCTAAAATGATATAAGTACATTATTTAGAATAACAGGTTAGCAGCAGTGCAGTATTGTTTTATGCCTTGTACGTTTGATATAAATGTTGCTATAATCGCCATAATTTTTAATGTACCAACTTAAATAGCCAAAAAACGCCCAAAGGGCCGAGTTAATATATTTATACACTTGAATATCACGTCGTTATTTCGTTCATTTGAAAGCTGGTGCGTGGAAGCTTTTTGATCACGGTTCGGAACTTGATGTGAAATAAATTCTTTACATTGTATGCAACCCATTGGTGTCTGTTGTAAGCAGATGAGCATCACCTCTCACGTTTATTCCTCAGCGAGTGAACTCTGTAGTGTTAAAAAAACCTCATTCTCATTTTAAACAAGGCCGGATTTAGAGGTCTGGAGGCTCTAGAGTAACAGAGTGGAAGCCCCATGGTTTTAGCCATTTTTCAAATAAAATGCACAATTTTTTCGGTCGAATTATTAAATAAATTATTTATTTTGAAACCAAGTAACTTTTTTTTTGAGTTTCTTTTGTAGGAGAGAGATTTGTGGGAGTCTCTAAGGGAAGTGAGGCCCCGGGGCTCTAGCCCTGGATGCTCTTCCATAAATCCAGCGCCGATTTAAAATGGGGGATCCATTGGGGTGGTATCATTGATAAAAAAACTACTTATCAACACTAAAGGTTCTCCTACATAAGTAATGCAATTAAATCCGAACATTGAAGTATAACATTTATAAGTTGTATTCTCATACTTAATTCCCATCTGAACGTACAACGCAAATACAAAGTCTGTAACTGACATTGCATGAGACAATAAATATGGACTGCACTTATGAATCTTTTTCTCCATTTATAAATTTTCTCGGTAAATGTATATTGTTATTAAGATAAATTTCTTTAGATTGTCAAAATGTACAGATTATTATTTAAAAGCAAGATACAACAGATGTTATGATAATATTACTATGCTCTTAGTTTAGTCACTTTTTTTCTGATAGAAACATCATGAGAAAGGATTGTTTATTTATTGTTTTTATAGATTTACAAATGTTACCATTACAATAAGGCGGAGAATTGAGACTTAACCCTTTAAGATTATTTACAATATGCACAAAAATAAAGCAATACACGCCACATGCTCAAAACAGAGCGAGTTAAAACTGTAAACTGTTATATTGCTTAATTATCTTTTAGTTATATTGGGCAGACAACTTATATATACACTTGAACAATAACTTCCACCAGATCACCCATGCAAAAGCATGGAAGGCAATTAAGTTTGATACAACACTGAAATTTTAGTTCTCTTCAAACAAATTATGACTAATTATCATATTCACTAGTATATATTTTATATTGCTTTTAAATGATGTAATATTTCAATCAAGTACAAAATATGTTTAATTTAGTTTTCCATATAGGTATTTCTTGTTAACTGTGACGACGTAATGATGTAACACATATCAGCGTTTGCCAAGATCATGGCATCCTCAGTGATATTCCTATATCTCTTTATCCTCACATTTTCTCCAACACAAATTTTTAGATTCATAAAATTAATTAATGACAATAATAAGAGACTAGCTATTGTCGACTGTCTGTATGTTATTTCACTCACTCAAAATTAAATATGTTGTTAAGCCAATCTTATCATGATCACCTTCAATAATTTGGCATCCTAATTCTACCCAATGCAAGATCCAATCAGATCCCCAAACAAATTGAATCTATGTATGAAATAAATTATAACACAATTCAATTATCAGTCATTGACATAGAGTGAAATAAATATTTGTGATGATGAATTAGCACTAGCTCATTTAGGTGGCAGGAACGGTGGTTAGGGATATTTGAGCATATTGCTATGGCTTAAATTTCACAAGGGGGATATTTTTCGAATGAAGACACTTGTCACAAACCCACTCAGCATAGACCTCTGCTGTGAGAAGTTGGAACGCTGGTTCTGTTAAGCCCGTGCAACCCCTGAAATTTTTACAAAAGAAGTATTAAAATTTTATAACATATTTAAGAATATTTATATCTTGAGCAAATAGAAAGGTAGTTTGAGTAATAAAAATCACTTTATGTAGACCTGTTAAATTTAAAAAAAAATTATTTGTAATCAGATGGTTTTTACATAATATTATAAATATGTTATAATT
>DWHO01004389.1:0-11103 GCA_018247575.1 Eurytides lysithous rurik
GAGGTCGTGGTACTAATCCGGTTCGAGCCGGCCCATTAAGCAGCGGGAACAGCTGCGTGGCTCTACCACCGTAAAATATATAACGCGGGCGAAACCTCGAGTGCTAAATATTTGTTATATTTCACAATTCTATTTCACAACGCCAAACAACGGTCTCTTTACCGACATCCTGTTCTCAGTTTACACCGATTTTTCTATGCGACGTTTCGCATATTGTAGTAACGTGTGTTATCTAGATTTCGCATGTTCCTTCGCGAAATCCTCCGCTACATTCCTTGTTGACAATGTTTATACGACTGATGTGAGAAAATATCTTGAAACCGAATTGATTTTGAGGTGTAATTTAAAAAAATAAATTGATTGCACATCCATTTATTTTAATCGAGGCTAGATAAAAACTTGATATAAATATTTTTAAAGTCGGCTCCAATGACAATAGCTGCAGATTTTAATCAGCTCAAGTATGCAACTTTATAAAATTATTATTTATTAAGTTAGAGTTCGAAATAAAACCTAATAAAATCCAAAGTAAATTTTGAATTTTATTATTATCAAATTTATTTCGAAGTCTAACTCAAAAATAGGAAAATATTAAGTTTGCAAATTTAATCGCCGTATCATTAACTTGAAACTCGAACTTAATTATTACATTAATTTTAATTTTGTAAAATTTTAAACCATGTCAAAGTGTAATATTAGAACAAATTTTCTTCTGTCAGAGCAAAGGTAATATATATGCTGTTACAATAAAAAGACTATCTGGTAAACTAGAAGTTAGATTATCAATTTTGATTGGGGAAACAGTTTCTTACCGTTTCCCAATCGAAATTGATAAAACAAAAGCGACTTGATGTCACATATATGCTGCTGTTAATATGTGACATCAGACAAACTGCTGCTACCTTCTGTCATAAAAAATAAACGAATCTTACCACGCATTATTGCATTATAAAGTGTAACTCATGATGTCACATGTAATGTCTAACAAAGGTTATTGTACTTACTTCTACTAAAATGCCAAGTAAAGCGATCATCGGATCAAATCTATTTGACATCTGAATGAAAGCAGCGCAGTGAGTAATAAATTATAACAAGTCGAGTGAAAGCTCTCGGATATTGCAAAAATTCAACGGCATTGTGTTCTATGTTAGATTTCACTTAGTTCTCATACCGCTTGCCAACCAATGTACGCTGGGGAATACACTTATCCACACTTTTTCTTTATGTACTTCTGCTATTTTCTTCTGTATTACTACCGTACTTCCCCTCGCTTCTTAATATATAGATAGTATTGAATTCAGACGATCGGTTTTTTTATATACAAAAATATTTATTTTTGGGTGTGATTCACTCCGCTTATTTCAATTTCCCTGTTTCCCGACGTTATGACTGAGCATGCCATTTTACTGTGTGATAAAGTGTGATGAAAAGTTAGAAGTTAAAACAAGTGAAGCAGTGACTATTTAATGAATAATTCAAAATTATGTTTTAGATAATAAACACATAAAAATATCAACTAATGCAACAAATCAATAAGAGCAAGCTGCTATTGTCATTACTTACTTTATTAACTCAAGTTTCGTATCGCTGTGCTAGTAATTTTTTTTTTCATGAGTCCGAATGTACAAAGATAATAATAACGTGTCGTCTTCCTCGATTGTGGACCCGGAGGGTGATTGCAAAGGTATCAAGAAACTGCATATACAATATTAAAAAGTTTGAACGAATGTAAATGCGCCTATTTTTTTTACAGATGGAACGGATAACCGAATCGACGTGACAAGAATCAGGAATAGTCGGTGTCAATAAACCAACTTCTTATTAACGACTACCACAAGTCTTACATATCTATACGAGACATGGATAATCTTATTTATCTGACAAGCCCGTAATGTTCTGAATCAACTATAGAACAATATCCACCCAAACATCTGAAGCAATATTACTAAATAAAATACACCTCCGATTTACAATTTGTGAAGCGAAGGCCTATACCACGCATAAAATAACACGAAGATTAGGGAGAATAGGGTATTGTTAAAATGTTTTATTAATATATTTTAATTTATATATGACGATTTAATTATGATTGAAGAAACAATAAGAAATATTTATAGCAATATTAATAAAAACCAATTTATATTTATTTGTGTGTTTTTAATATTCTTCAAAATACGCTCTTCCAAAGTTATGTATAAATTGATGGTCACATAACAAAAAGAAACACAAGCCAAAGCTGACAATATGTTTTGACATTAAGTTTAGTTCGATTTTATGCGACCACAAGTGTCCGGTAGGGCGAGGTAAAATGAACGGACTTATGTTATTGCGATGTCTAATTAATTTTAAGTAAACAATCTTGGCCTGGAAATTGTAATTTGGAAGGGATTATTACGAGAAATTCGAAGATAAAATCGGCTTGAAAAAACTTCTGCACTCCCTACAGAATTACCACTCACGGGTTAGCATATTTTAGTCGCCGTGTCGTCTCCATTTAGAACGCAATATTGGCCGAAGTCCGCCTTTATGGCTCGCTTCGCACTTACGAACTGCGTTCGCCAACCCGAAAACTAATTTTGCGAAAAATTTACAACACAAGGCAACTAACTTGTGTTCCCACACGAATTACGGCGAATTTGGTGCGTTGAGTTACATTTAATATTTCATAGCAAATTGTTGTCTTGTTAATATTATGTATTTACTAGTAATAAATACAGTATAGTGAAATTTCAGACGTTTAATAATTTCTATAAATATTACGTATTATACGTCATAGAGTATTTTATAAATATTATGCCATATCATAAAATATTACTACTATGTGATCTAGTTTGCATAGCTATACGTATAAATATTATCATTAATTATATAAACTGCATCCGTGGCCTAATGGTATAGGCCCGCGCTTTCCAAATCGGAGGTCGTGGCTTCGAATCCCGCGGAGAACAATGACTTTGTGTTGTTGTTCTTAGTTTGATAAAAGCTTTACGGGTTGATCACCCGATTGCCTAAACGTAAGATGATCCATGAGTCAGATGGGCATGTAAAAAGTCGGTCGGCTTCTTACCGACGCCATCGGCCCATGAGAGTGAGTGCACCTGTGCCTGTGCAAAAGCTTGTACACTATAATATTCCTGCACCGCCGTGGCATCGGTCGGGAGGACATTATATATTATTATCATTAGTTAACTTTGAACATATAAATTCTATGTATAGTTACGTACAAAGTTGCAGCAAAAGCAAAGAAGCCAGCAGCTCGTTTATGAACAGCAAAGGATGCTGCACGGGGCTAGCTCAAAATCAGTATATACGTCACGTATATAACAGGCATACGATTCAACGGTAAATAAGAAACAATGGTTTTCTATTAAGGCAAACAGTCTAGGTGTTAAACCTCGTGCTAAATCGCTTTCCGTATTATAAGTACCTAGTGTTAACTTGCCTTCAAACTGTATATTTTACGCCACAAATCTGCCTCCAGACCGTATGGTGCGTCAACGACGAATAGTAAAGTTTAAACGAAACCTTTGTGGTCATTGTTCATCGTACCTAAATATCAAACCTCTTCGGTAACAATAGTCTATCTTCTTGCCTACGGACCTTTAGAAATACGAGAAATACACAGCTTCGTGAAGGAAACAATATGAAATTTCCATTTCAATTTATAGAACAGGTTAATATTGGAAATACACCTTAGTATTTAACAGACGGTATCTCAAATGGACAAGTTTGACCACACAGCTAGCGTTTGAATTGTCACCTCGCTAATTACTTTGCACCCCGTGGAGCCCTGTTCTCGCACGGGACAAGCATTCGTGTCTCATAAATATTTAAGAACACTCCAACGACGCAGAAGTAATTACTAGAATAGGCGGCTTTAAGGGCAAAACATCATTTGTCTATTTATTAGAAGATAAATTGGCAACACAAGTCTATTGTATGCGTGATAGTGAGCGGGACCTACTACACACGATCTAAATGGCCCCGCCCTGAGTTTTAAGGTGTTATATTTCTAGTAATTGCGCTGCAACATTGCCCTTTATACCGGTACCTGCACGTTACTGTATGCTGGTAGAATAACTAGCCTAAATAACTTGAACACATTCGAATCATACTAGTGTGATTCTGCGAACAGATCGCCTGCCAACACTGTTGAATATACACGTACCTGGGGGGTCCGACCACCACTACGAATTTGTGACTGTCGTTTTACTGTGGATTGTCGCTGTGGTAACTTCTTAAACCGTATTCCCGTTTGGCCCAATGTTTGCGCGATCTCCGCAAACAGCCAGCATTTCTATGGCAGTGAAAGATTTGTAAGGTCAATATTGTTGGCACGTGGCTGAAGTGTTAACACTTCTGCCTCGTGTTACTTTAACAGGCATTGTGATTTGGGAACATTGTTCGAATATGAAACGAGTTATATTGTACCTAAAATTAGAGTGGTTGAACTTTTTGGCGTGTTACCGTTTAAATCAACATTAACAAGGGCTACCCTACTGTCTTCATGCCGGTTACAATAAGGAAAAATTCTTTTATTGCACGTGAAATTAAAAAAAAAACATAAAATTGTCTTAAATCTCAATGTTTCATTCGAGAGCTTTCATTCGAACTTTATGTGGCTTTATACATTGCGAGTATTAATATCCCTAAATCAAATAGTTTTAATTTTTACATAAATTGCGTCTGCATTTCTCAGGAATAATAATGTTTTCTATTTGTAAGATTTTAACATTACCTGTAGCGTGTTTTTATTTTTTGAAAAAAAAAAAAAATTTCTCGAATTAAATATATATAATTTTTAAATAAAATCTATGATACCAATGCCAATCCGTATTATGCTGCTGTTTTAGCTAAATTTTGTAGTTTAACAATAAAAGTATTAAGGTTTATTTTTTCGAGATGTAGGTTTAATGCAAAAATTGGGGAATAGAACGTAATAGAACGCTGTATATGCCAAGTGATGTTTACCGCCCAAAGACATCTGAAGCACCGGGGAAATTACGGTTGCTCCTGGATTGCTGACTGTCATGGTTACCTTAGCTTAAATTGTTCCTTGTAAGTACCAGTTTTCTGCTGCTACGAGTGAATGCCACCAATAGGCCAACTACCCTATAGTACCCACGTAAGGAGGTGTAGTGGCTAGCTTAGTAAACAAAAACCCCATCAAGGGGATATAGATTTCGAGAATGCAGCGATACGATGGCTAACGAAACTAGATATTTCCTAGGTGTGTAGAATGTGCAAGACATCATTTGTCGTAATCGATTTACGAAGCAAATATTATTGTAGATAAACACTCTAAGTCTTGCAGTCACATCTAAGAAGACTGGGCCAGATAGATGTCAAGATAAAGTTACAGATACCACTGGCATATGTCGATAAAATGATGTATTACCAACATTTGAATAGAATTCAACCGGAATGAATATTGCTCGGCCGAAACAGAGGAAAGTAAGAGTTGCTTTGAGCAGATTTACCAAGCAGCCTCTTAGCGGGACCTTTAGCGGGTCTCCGAGTTAATTTGAAACGTATGTAGCGGGACTAAGGTCCAGTTTTCGCATTTAACGGGATTCGTAGCAAAAATTACAGTAGCACATATCCTCGGCTTCGGGAACCGGGGATTGACACCGGTCCAACTGGTTAATTGGCGTTTATTATTTACTTCTAATGTGGAGTTCTTCATAACACTTATGGACGTAAATGATTAGTGGGTTAAGGTATTCTTGTTTCAAATTGGTTCCGTTCGCCACGGGCGGCAATTATGGACGCTTACGCAATATTCCTGTACCCGTGCCGGTATTTATCTGTAGGTTAATTAAGTAGGTTAACACGGGAGCGCTCTATCAACTTAATTACCTATAGGAATTTCAGAATGTGGTTAGCTTCCTTAACTGTATCACCTATAGACGTAGAACAGCACTTCGGTGTAATATAAGAATTTTTCTTTCGTTAATAGAAAATACTATTATGGAATGAAATTTTTGAACTTTCAAAGTTATGATCACTGCAGTATTATGGTCATAAAACTGGCTCAAATTACTCTACTTTTTGCAAATGATGAAAAAAAATCGTAGGAGTAAAGCGAAACTAATTTATCTGTATCGTTGGTACGCTATGTTTGGTATTTAAAAATTGAAATGAACAATCGTCAGATATTAATTACATTTTATATATTATTAAACTAACGTAAATTTACAATTTTTGCATAGCGACGTACCCAACGAACTGGATATTACACCATTAAAAGCATACTTTTTTATTTGAATGTTAAACACTGAAAACCGATTTTTTTATTTTAAATTTTTAAAGAGTTGTTCTTAAGCAAATAATTGCTTTTACAACAAATGTTAAATTCGTTTTTTAAACACGACGATTATCTTATTTGATTAATATTTACTTCGTTATTCACATATTTAATTTTTAAAACCGAACTTATATTTATAGCCTATTGTGTTACCATACTAAACCGATGAAATAAAACGGATTAAAAATTTGTTGGATTGGAAAAGACTGACATTTCAGCGATATTGTATTATATAATTATAAAGTAATCGATTAATAACTTATTCTATATATAATACGTTAAAAATTGAGATTCATGTTTGTATGGGCACTAAAATGCAACACATATTAATACCGCCATCATTACATGTCCATAAAGTTAATTGAAGTTAATAGCGGGTAGAAAGTAAAGCATTATTATTGTTTTTAATTGGACAATAATATCGGGGACGCATTATTGAAACGGGAAAGTAATAAAATAAATTAGTCAATATCGAAAGATATCGTATTCAGATAATCCGTTTAACATGACGATGATATTTTTATTGCTACGTTGCACACATATAATATTAATGTTCCTCTAATATAATATTTTAATAAATTTAATATATTACCGATGAAGGTTATCATATGTTCAATCTATATTGAGATGTAGACATGCAATACACGAAAATAATGTTAACAAAATTAAGATCAACAAAACGCAACGTTGCGGAGATTATTAACGTAGAAATCGTAAAGTGGTTACTTTACTCATGTTTCTGTGTCACCTCTCGATTGAACTAACAAAAATAATTCAATATTTCGTTAGCATCATCTTTGCCATAGAGTAAACACATTACGGTCAAGTGATGTCTACGTGTAGTTTAAGTCTATTTAATATTTAATGTATTTTTTTTAACAGAAAAGAGTGTAGTAGTGACAACTTCGTGTTGGCACTTCAAAAAATGTATTATAGCTCAATATAGTACGCAGTAAGATCAACGCAATAGAAATTGTTAATGACTATTAACTGTCAAAATGTATTAGTTCAAATATTTTTTTATTTTTCCTAGATGGCGATGCAAATTTTTGTTCAACCGCGATGTTAAGATTCCGTGAAGATACTATGAGGCTCTTGTATTTATTGAAAAAAAAAAAACTTGTGTTCTGCGACATGCTGATTTCTTTGTTTTTTGATACTTACCAGTACATACATCTGTTCAACTATTATTCGTCTGCCTATCAGTTTGTTCAGTATTGTGGTGACAGTTATCATATAAAAATTAGTAAACAGTAAGTAAATAGCCATTTATTACGCGATCGGGTGCCACGTTCATTAGGAGGAGGGCGTACTTTGATTTATTCGAACATAGTTAAGTCGTAGTCCCCGTCATAAGGCATCACTGCCGCCGTTACTTAATCAACATTGTATTTTATAGGCCTAACGGGTGACATTATAATGATGGGGTATAAAGGTGAATGTTTACTATCGATATGATCCCTTAACCCGTCTGAAATGGCTGCAATTAAGCACAGCTTTGAAAGGCTCCTCTTTCAAAGTACAAGTTGTTAACATCGCTTCATTCACGTGCTGTTGCATATGAAAGGTTCTTAATCTCGACTTTTGATATAGTACTAGTCGTAATCGTAAACAAACATAGGAAACATTCAAATCGAAACACTGAAATGCTCATACATTACTATTAGAATAACAGGCAATGTTGTATGTTGTGTTACTACTTTAGGCGGATTATTTGTTCTGAATATATATAGATACATCATACAGCTACGCTTCAGTATTGTTCAATATATTTGCCCTTAGTCTAATAGGATCACAAATAGACTCCTTCGGGCGTGTCTAATGAGGTATTTGTGGTGGGCAGCAATTGCTCACAGTTAGTCGGGTTCACCAGTCAACTCCAGGTGCGCAAACACTCAAACCTCCGGCCAGTCTCGCGCCAGCCGACCGTTCTGTTTGCTCAGCACACGGCGCACGAGTGAAAGATTTTGTCAACGACGTTGGGAAACGGAGCCCGTTCCAAATCGAGATTATTTGACGAATAAATAAATTATCTGTTTGTGATCAGATGCAACCTGTTTACGAAATTAGGCAGGTACTAAAATTAGACTACGCTAATAAAATATATTTTTTCGTCCTTGTGCTCTAAAAAGATAGTTTTGTATTTGGAAAAAAAAACTTTTTTTTTGTTCTACATGTAAAACACGGTACAACGAGACAAACGCTTATTTTGTTTCTAAAACGACATAATCTAGTTATTACACCATAAGTTTAATGGTCAACTGTGTTCTTTATCTCGAGGTTACCCCTACTGCAATAAAATTTAGGGCGAAACAGTTAACTTAAAACGGATACGAACGTAGCAAGTGGTAATCGTTTGTTTTTTTGGTGAAAAAACACATGTTCTCTAGTAACCGCCCGCTTTAGTGGAAGTCGTCAAACAACTCAATTTGAAAACACTCAACCGTCGGCAGTGTCCAAATGCATCCAACCGCGTCACGTAGCTACTACGAAGCATAAAGAATGACCAATTTGTAGGAATCTTACAGTAGACGAGGGGCCCGCTCTTTCTTAGGAACAATGCGTTAAAACTAACGACACCAGATTCGCGTAAGCTGTTAAAACTTGACTCGTACCACGACCGTGCCGTAAACCGGCCGAATAGTGTCCGCTATTTTTTATCAAGCATGTATCCGAGGCGTAAGTAAACACTCGAAAAACGGATTGGGTTAAATAAATTCATTACTGTGTTTATTCAACTAATATTTAATGTTGTTGACATCTCGCATATCCGTGTATGACAATATCGGAATCTTTTACATTACGAAAATTTCAAAGGCTCAGAAAGTTAGGGCCACTTAGAACGATCTGGGTCAAATCTTGGTACCGATGGTAGGGTAGCAATTGATTGCAAATTTAAATGCTGATAGACCGATGGTGTAGTCGAATCACTAATACTTTTTACAAAGGAGACATTAGTCTCCAAAAAAAAAGGAAATGTATGAAGATGTAAGCGGTTTTACGGACGAGAAGAATGAGCATGCAGAATTTAATATAAGGTATAAGAACTATTATAAAAAAAATTAAAGATAAATATCTGCATATAATTAAATTGGGCGTGTTAAATTTTTTAATGAACGTCGAACCCTAAACTGAATACGGTCCGTACAGAAATAATCCGGCAAGACACTATGTCTACTTTATATCTATTATATGCATATTTTGTCGTTGTCTTCACATAAATAAAGCTTCAGTACGTAATTAGCAATAGCAGAGCGCACAAATATCCGCAACGGTTCACAAAGTATTCTTCGACATTCCACGACAATTAAGGTTGTTTTTAAAAGTCTTCGCCCTGAGGTCGTTCTTCGAAGTCAATTATCTTACATACTTTTACACCCTTACTTAGGAAATATTTCTTCGTTTTAGGTAGCATAGGTTAGGTAAGCGTTTGGCGCAGGTGCTAAACTATTAGCTTCGGCGTCGTAGGTCGAGAGTTCGATTCCCACCCGGGACAAATATTTGTATGAACTACAGATAACTGTTTCAGATCTGGGTATTTGTCCGCGTGAAATTAATGTGTGTAAAACGTCCTTATAATACAAGATTTCTAAGATTTCTATCTTATAATAGGGACAATGATAAAAAAAAAAATGAAGTTGTTAATAAGTAATAGTTGTTAAGATTTTCTGAAATAATGAGTCCCAAACCGTCGCCAAATATTATATTTTTACAACTTTTGTACCGTTTATTTTTAAAATTCTTTTTGCCTGTTTGTTATATTGAGGCTGTTATCACCTGAGAAAGTATTAGATATCTGCCAATTATTCTTCCGAAACGCTGGAATTTGCAAATAGTACTGCGTCCTTTTTTCTAGTAATTTTGACAGAGACATTACCGAGATTAAAGATATATTGCCACTTGTATAATGTTGTATAATGTCTCTTACCATCTTTTCAGCTTCTGACCAGATAGCCTCGTCAAATTAAATCGTCTTATACAGATTTATTTAGCTGTGGTTATAAATGTGAGAAAAAATCAGACGACAGGTCTCATATCCCGGCATCAAAATGTAACTAGTCTAAGTTTGCAGTCGCCAGGCTTTCCAAACAAGTGTGAACAAGGTAATCTGAACAAGATATGCTTTCAGAGTACTGCGATGATGGCTACTAAAGGCAAAACATCCCTTCCTAAAATTATAAATATCATCGCGTGGTCGTTGGTTTGCTCTTCTTTCATAGCGACATATGCTTATAGCTAGAGGTATTATTCACATCCACGCGAACACTGCGGACTGAAGTTAGTTTTGACTAAACGTGTTTTTAATAGATTTCAGAAGGAAAATCCTTTAACTTGTCTTCACATTTCGCGGCTAATTACGATACACTGTTATCTGACATTCGGCGACATCACGGCAGGTCTTCTTAAAACACCAATAAAATGGAATAGCTCCATAAAGTTTATCGACGATATAATGTCGAATTGGGAGCGCACGGTCGATGCACGACGCCCAGCGTTTATATCACCGCATACACGCAGTTAAAAATACTTTGAGAAGCTTAAGATTTCTCAAGTGTCACCGTGTTGTGTTCGCACTCGGGTGAGAGACAGGTGACCGCATAAAATTATCTAAACGACGAAATTTCACTACGGTACCATCGAGGGTGGTAAAGTGGCCGTTTAAAAAGAAATCTTCAACATTTAGTTTCGAAATGCTATTTGTCTTTCTTTGAATTCTGTTGTACACGACATACGTTAATGTGTTTTTTTTGGAGTGGGCTAAGCGGCTCCCCTGATGGTCAGCCTTTGATAGGAGA
>DWHO01004390.1:0-11102 GCA_018247575.1 Eurytides lysithous rurik
ATTGAGCACGTGGTAATTGAGCACCTATAACTGTTAATTACAAAGTATTATTAGTTATATTCATTGGTGCCGGCACCGGGATTTGAACTCAGGTTGCTCGAGTATATTGAATTAGAAGTCAGTGCCCGGACACTGAGCTACCACGGCTCAATGGGAATATAGGATCTCTAATATCTAGATGACGTGCGCTACAAAGACCCAAGCAGGTTGTGTGGTACTGTTATATGCAGGAGTGTCGCTTTATGTCCTAAAGATATCCTAAACACGATTAAAATATTGCCATTCGGTTTTTGATCTTTTCATAGCTAGTTTAGTTAATTCAAATCAAATCAAAATATATTTATTCAAATAAGCCTTTACAAGAACTTTTAAAACGTCATTTTTACATTTTGTTCGTGAGGAAGCTACTACCGGCTCGGAATGAAGTTCTGTTGAGAGGAGCCAGCGAGAAAATCGACAGTAGCTCTTTTAAAATAACATTACAATATATTAAGCCTTAATACAATGTAAAAGCTATCCCGCAAACGTGTCAATCAAGTTCCACGTATTTTGATCTACCAAAAAACACCTGAACATTGTAATAAGCTTGAGCAAAAAAAATGTTTTTAATTTTGGTTTCAAAAGGACCAAGTGAGTAAGACATTTTGTGGAATTTTATTAAATATGCCTATACTAAGGCCCGTAAAGGATTGTTTCACCTTTTAGAGACGAAATAGAGGTATAACAAATTTATTTCTATTTCTAGTTTATTGTTATATATTTCTAGTTAGATTAGTTAGTTAACTGATAGAGACAGACGCACACGAACAAATAATGACATCGCATGGTCACAACGCACGCGCGAAATGGGAGCAAAAACTCTTAAGTGCGCTCGAAGGAACTCGTATGAAGTCGCACATGAAATATATTCAATCTGCGACTTCGAGATAAGGCTCCCCACCACTCTCCCTCGGGTTGCTCCCTACCCCACCCGACCGGATGAGAGTCTGATTTTTGACGGTCACTTGAATGCCGGTTGTTAATATCACTCACATTTCATTGTGACGCAATAACAACGTAATTTACAAATATATTTTATTAATGCACCGTCGTTGCGGGAATACAGTTCCTGTTTACGTTGTACAGTGTGAATATGACACATTGTGAAGCAAAGAGCTTTACGGCAATATCAGGATGCTAAAAAACAATCGCAGTAACGTCTTTTCATTATTTATATATGTTTGGTGGATTGAGGTAAAGTCAAAATTCTTTATTCAAATTTGATTGGTTTACAAATTACTTTTTGTCGTCCATTGATTCCCCTACCTTTTCAGAAAAATAATGCCTCGGTCCCGAGAAGAACAGGCGAAAGAAACTCGGCGAGACTTTAACTCTCTTTTTTTAAATATGTTTACAATTTGAGTCTTGAAATGCCTGGAGGCGATCACATCATTCCCGAGGTGTGCTATCTTCAATAAAATCATTTATTGTACAATAACCTTTAACACACAAACGTCCTTTTGCATTTTCTTTTTTAATTTAGCAATAGGAGCTAAAGTACATAGATTCAGTAAGTGATGGCACTCCCGCAACATTGAATTTGTTGGGTGTATAGGCGGCGATTCTAACTTATGCAGCAAACCGTTAGACGAGATACCGTCTTCTCTCATAAGTAAATACACACACTTCTATATATATATATAGAAGTGAACATATACATACATATCGTGAAAGTTTGATAAAACTCTACGCCGAATGGATCTCAATAATTTACATATAAAGAGCATGATCCTATGTTTCATTTAGAAAAAATAAGAGTCTTGTACAAATGTTATTTGCTGGTTATAATCAAATTCACTCTTTATGGTTTCATACATTTTCTTTTCTTTACAATTTTGTACAATTTTTTAGCAACATTATTATTCAAGAGCTTACTTAGAACATAAAAATATAGTGTGTGCCCTCGATCAATATATGTACATTCATATTTTTCGTTATTAACTTCTATGAACATATACTATGTACTATATGATGAAACATTGTACGCGCATTGTGTCCATATGCTACTAATGATTATGACGTAAAACCATTCTCCGGAATAAGACAACGCAATATGAATCGTCAAACGCAATCTATGCTACTGTACGAAATCAAATTAAACTTCACAGACATTTAGCGACGTCAAACAGCGGGGTAAGTTGTTAACAAACACGGGGGTGGCTACGTATATAGCACTATAATAAAATTATTATTATTCGCTATCGGAGCAACCACCCGGAGATGGTATCGCCGCTATCTCGCAGCGCCAAGCGAGCTTCACCCCCTTCGTTCGATTTAGGGAAGGGCGCGTGACGATATCGATAGATCACCATTAATCTATCAACTATATTCACTCGAAGATTGTTAATTCTTATCATAAGTGGCCAGTTACAATGCGCTTCGAAATTTTAATAATTCTGTCACTGCACATAAATACGACGCAATTTTCCCATACAACATCAAAGCGCATAAACTGAATGCAATGCGTTGTCAATGCCCGTTTACGAAATACTGTGTAAAATATACATAGATTGAGTTTTTATATAAACTAGATATAATTATTTAGGCATTGACCTTTGAGCGACTATTTGCAGGAACGCCGTTGACAACCCTATCCCACTTTTCCTATCGAAGATGCGGGCCGTGCGACCTGTCGATATCGGCGGCGCGTCACTAGGGGTGTAACCTGCCTTACACCGGATAAGAATAAATACAGTGGCGCTCGCCGGGCGGAATGTGCTAATACATCCTTATCGCCCGCGACGCCCGCCGTCCGCACACAGAGGCGGCGGGTACGCGCTGTGCATGTGTGCATGTGTGTACACGCGTGTACATGTGAGTCCACGTGCGCGTACGTACACATGTGCACATGTGCGCGTCAACGGACACATCCGTCACCGCTCATTGCTCTGCGGAAATCTCAAGAGGTCGGGGCAACGTCCCTCTTAAAGATTCGGATTTAAGTGGAATATTAATTAAGTTTTTCTTCCTATTCGTACTTTATTTACCGAGTGATTAGCGACCCGTTCATTAATTTCTGGCTCATCGTGTTTAGCATACGAATTGCTTGCCGCTACCTATGTAGCTAAGTTGTCGAAATAAAAAAAATATATGTTGTTTGGTAAACTTACCACTAGGGGTGCGGATGTGGGGACGACTTGGTGGTCTGGTGGTGAATTTTAAATATGCCTAATTCTTTTATTCCGTAAACAATCGTGCTAAAAAACTTTTTGACGTTTAAGTTTAATTTTCTATTGCGTTAAAAGAATTCAATGACGATGATTTTATTTTAAAATCTTCTATTTCCTCACTCTAAATACTCAAGCCATTTATAAATGTGCATTTAAATGCTATGTTACATTCGTATTAAACATTGTCATTGTGCATTTACTTTAAAATGATTCTCGGCAAAATAATCGTCGAGGAAGGCGGAATAAGGAAGAGACTATGAAAGAATTTACCGTCATGCAGTTTTTTCTCAACGATGAAGGCTTTTGTCGTGTCTTCACTTTTGTTTCGGATAATCGACCTTATTTTTATGGTAATGAGTACTATCGGTTCGAGATAATAGCCTACGACACAACTCTATATGGGATGAAACACGACGCGGACGAAAACCTCTCTTAATACACGTGTTGCACAAAATTTATGTTAATGTAAAAAAAATGTTTTATTTACTTTTGAGCGCGTTTAATTATTCGATAACGATTGAATTTGAACATATATTAGATAAAGCGGCTATGGCCTAGTGGATGGAACGTAGAATTGTGCTCAAAAGTAACTGGTTTGACACTCGGTAGCATTACTCGGTAGTGTACTACTGTTTGAAACCTCTTAAGTGCGCAATGAGCAAACGTGAAAAACAAAAGAAGGTTCTATGATAAAACGTGATTTCTAATTATCTTAAATTTGCTGAATATCAGTTTTCTGCATGCATATTTTTTTAAAAACCTATATTTTTTTAAAAAATACCTTGTCAAAGAGAGTTGGTTACCATCGCCAATGGACATTAAAGTGGTTCTCAACGTTTTTATAAGAGCTTAAGCTGCTTTTATATGATACCTTGGTACTTTATACGACAATAAAAGCTACCATAACAATTTGTAGTTGTTATGGCAGCTCCAATTTTGTAGAGACGTAGTGTAGGTAGCAATTTATTTCGAAATACAAATCACAGCGAAGTGGTCATCATTAAAATAAAGTACAGATTCAAAAAATATCTAAACGTCTCTTTATAACTAACTTTAAAAATATATATAAAACGCACATATCTCTCTCAAAGTATCGAAACACCTTCTGTATTATAAATGACTTTTATCTTCAAAGCAATTTTTCGGCTTGAATTATCGCGGCGAGATTTTTAAAGATGTAAAGATAAACGGCTCACTAACGATTAGGCACACGAAAGAAACTCATTACGGTAATTTTAGGCAACAAATATAGTTCTTGAAAAAATGACCAAGTTGCGTCGTTTACACACCATCACTAAGGAAGGAGAACAAATGTTACATAAACTCGAAACAAGAATTCTCCTGTTTTTTTATCTTTGTACTGTTATATTCTTCAAAAGTTTATCTTAGAAAAAGAAAATAATTGTTTCTTTTATAGTTTTCAAGATTGAGTTTAGCTGAACGGAGAGTATAATTGGTTTATGTCCGATAAGTCCTTTATACGAAAAGTGATTGTTAAAGACATTGTACAGTAAAAACAAATTTGCATATAGGGATACGAATAAAAATGATTTGAAACTCTAAAAACGTCCACAAATTCAATTAATGAGTAAAAAAGGACTAAAATTACTTCTGAAAATAATAATTACATGTACAGATAACACTGTAGCAATTATTATATAGATGTGATCAATTTTATTTTCACATATTAATAAAAAAAAAATAAAAGAAAAATATTTACAAGTATGGAAAAAATTATATTTATGTGTGCGATATCAGTTACATATCCTTATAAAATGTATTATCTTTTTCTCAAATTATCAGGTTATAAAAATATATAAATGGAGTTAATTATAACGTGTCCTATGTCAAAAGGGATGAACCAAAAAGTACAAATAAGCTTTATAATATTAATAAGGCCGTAAGGAGGAAAACAGCTTATAAATACAGCTGCTTTTGTGCCAGTGATCAGATCAACTGGGGATGTATCGACATCATCATCACGTATCATGTTATTATGTGCGGCCGTAACGATTATGGAGAATTACCGAGAACGAATGTTCGTATTTCGTGTTTCGGTCGACGGTGTCTAAAGTTTCTTAAGTGGTAGGACTTGTTAACAAAGTGTATCATTTAATCTTCAATCAAGAAGTGGTGTGTAAACATTAGTATATTCCGGTTTAAAGGGGTTAATTTCTAATGCAATTGAGCACATCTTTAATCTCTGGGTAACGGGTGCAACGTAGAGCCAATGGCACAAATGGTTTTGTCATGGGCAGACATTGTTCCTTAACATCAGGCTTCCATAACTTGCTCGTCTCGTCACATTGTCTCCTGAAAAAACTCTATGTGACGCATGCTTGCTGCTCCAGTATGTGCACCTCCACCGTAGATGGCGATGATCACTTAGTATAAGAACTGCCTTCTCATCTTCCCTTCCGTGATAAATGCAAGCTGTAGCTTGGCGTTTCCGCTTCCGCCTCCACACAGCGACGAGCCAACCGCCCCGCTAATGCATGCAGGTTTATTAATTACCCTGACATGGGTGCGCTATGACAAGGGTGTAAAAGACACACATTTTTACTGCGGCCGCACCGTCATTGTTTGTGGTGGAAATTAATTAGGCAGATAGTATCGAACGAGGTGTGCCGGAGCGCCGATAAGGCCGACACACCCGCCCCGCGTCTATCCACCCCCTGATAAGGCACAACACCGAGCTCGATAAAAAGTCGCGAGGTTACGACCTGACGTCACGGCCCAGTGACTAGAAAATCGGGCTTGTGACTTCAAGGTTCTGGACTCAAATCTCAGATAAATTCTATGTAAGGCGACATAAAATGACAAAATTTAAATATATATGTCGCAGACATAGTATCACATAAGAAACACGAGAAGTTAGTAGTACGTAGTAACAGCACATACGTCCCACTGCTGAGCACAGGTCTTTTCTGTATTGCGTATTGGCAGACTTCACATATTCAAGAAAAATTCTAACCGTTTCTTAAATATGGCAGGTTTCCTTACGATCTTTTCCTTCACCGTTAAGCTCGTGGTAAATCGGCACTTAAAGTTGTAATTAAATATTTCATTCGTGCCGGTACCGTTATTTGAACTCAGGTTGTTCGAGTATAATAAATTAAAAGTTAACACAGAGCTAGTACTGCTGAGAAGTTAACACAATAGATAAATTTAATGTCGTAAATACCAAAATAGCGAGCTAAAACGGTTCTACCATTCACTATTAACCGACCATACGACGTCCGTGAAAATAAAAGGTGGAGCCGTGGAAAAGTATTTAATTACACAAAGATCTGGAGGTAATTTGCCGAATTACAAGGTGATTCCCAGCTGAGGCGGCCGGGTACTGATAGAACGGGTAATATCCGGGGAGCAACAGGCTGGAACCGCCGGGCAAATGAATTTTGCCCTCATCCCGTTTGCAATAGAATTCGAAATTCGAAATGCTTCTTCTGTGTTTTGAACACGAGTTTTGGAGTAATTTGTGGATAAATATCTGTTTATTCGCCGTTCGTAGCTCAGTCTGTGTTTGAAAATCTCACTTATTTGTACACGATTTAGAAAGACGCCAAGTGCGGTGCAGTTGTCAGCATAATAAGAATGGGTCAAATCACGTAGAAATTATACACGTTGTATGTAATATAATTGCAATCAAAATAATATGTTAACACTAAAAAATGTGACAAAAAGATTAGGTGGTGAATTTCAGTTTTTTTTATTATGTAAAAATTCAATAAATTACTAAATTTGTAGCATGTCTTAACGTATGTTGTAGAGATTTCTAATTGTGGACGTTTGTTTAAAATATATACATTTCATTGAAAACTAAAACTATGGGTATTAGTTTTAAACAAAGGGCTGTCGCTGTATTATTTGAAACCGAATTATTTGAATATTTCAAATAATTCAGTTTCAAATAATACACCGCAACTGCAAAAGGGTTAAAATTTCATTAAATTGAAATAAGACACGTTGCAATTTGCACAGATTTTTATAAAGTTTTGCTGTCATCAAAAACAGGAAGAGCGATTCCATCAAAGCTTGAAGGGGTCAGGGATCTATTAAAGACAATCATGACAAATAGTGGAACAAAGAAAATTCGAAAAGGTACACTCTGTTAACGTACAAAGATTAATTCTGTTCAGTGATAATAACCATAAAAATATAAAGAGAAAAACATTAAGAATCTAGATTCATTGGCCCATAGATCCGGTTATAGTCTCCACGGCATTAAAGTGTAAATGTACATTGAAGAATAACTCGGGCAGTATGTCTACTGACGTCGTACGTATGCGTCAGGCTTATCATCCGACATAATACTTCAGATGAGAATTTCTATCGAGCATAAGCTCTTGCTTATCCCGATTCACGGCCAATTGAGTACATCCCGATTTAATGAGCCACCTAAAGACATCTCAGACATTGAATGCGCGCTCTTAGGCAGGTACTGCTTACGACGCTATATCTTTTAAAATGAGCTCTCATGTACAATAAGAATGATCCCTTTCTTCGCGGGATTAAACGTCGCAAATGTAAATTAGTTGAATTTATTTTTTTTCCGAAAAGACGCGAGAAGTGATTTTAAACGATTGATTGTTTAAAGCTATCTACGAGATATCTATTATGAGTGGCAGCTAAAATATTCTAACGACGTACAAATAAAATCAATAGTATTATAATCGAAAATGCAGTACCGTTTCCGTTTTTCCAACGTGAGAATATGCCCGAATAATTTATTTTTAAATTTGAGCGTTGCGGGAATTATGTGCTAATTAAGATTTATAAATTTTACTCCTTAGTAGGGCAAACCGGGCTTTTAGGCTTGTAACGTAGTACTGCCACTGACACAATGGCCCATTTATTTTACTTCTTGCAAAAACGTTCAATGATTTTCTATATCAGTGATTTCCGCTGAATACACCGATAGGTATCTCTATCTATACGTCCGCAGACGCCGATAGCGATCGTCGTCATTTGAAAACCTAACCGACCGTCGTCGATATCGCAGCGTTCAAAAATCCGGTCCAGTGATTTTAAAAACATCCCTATTGGATGAAGGTGGCGCGATAGCGGCTTATCGTTACGCGCAATTTGGCTCGGCTAGAGCCGTTCGGCTAACGAGAGATACACGGCTGTAGCTCGCTCTAGCGTCAGAGGTTGGACGGGTCTGTGACGTTTAATAAGTTACCTAACTCCGTCGTGAACACAACGCTTGTTTACGGGTATAAATGATAGTCAACGTTAAGATTGACATTTTATAAATCGTGGGTTAGTCAATAGTGAGTTAAGGATAGAACTGACAAAGGCGACAAAACATCTCATCTTGAGAAAACGAGGGTAGGAGACTGCTGTTTTCGAATGTATAACATTTAAATGTCTCAAAGCATTTGAGACTGTTAATTTTATCAACTTTACTAAGCTCCCTTACCTGATCCATTGAAATTAGGGTGATAATGTGTTTCGGTTTGACAGGCAATGTTGTCAGCGTAATTACCGGGCCCAGATGAACCCGGCATAGTATCGTATAAAGGTAGCAAAGTTCTGAAGAGTACGAGTGAAAGAAATAAGAGAAATAAGACACTTGTAATAGATGATCGGAGTAAACATAATGGCATTGAATAAATTTTAATAAAGTTATTTACTAATAGACAAGTTAAACTTAATTAACATAACATAACATTAACAAATAATAAAATTAGACCGCATTTTTGCTGAAGTCTTTTAATTGTTATTCTACAGCTCTCTACCTTAAAATTGGTTATGGTAGAGCGAGGATATCATATCAAGGTGTTCGCACTATCTTTCGGCTGGAAAAGCCGAGTGTATGTAGTGGCCCTTAGGCGTATTTCCAGGCGATCGCCTCCGGATGGGCCGAGGAAAATATCGAATGGCGGAGCCGCGGGTGGCAGGTATCTGTGCGGCGAGATAGCGTCGCCCCCGCGCGTGATCAATCTACGGGCCCTTTTCACTCTAATCTCATATGAAATATGTCGTGTTCTCGCCACAGCGGATAGCCAGAAGTTAGCAGAGCTCGGAACGCAGTCTACCGTGTTTATCCGTTGTAGTTTTTGAGGGAACTAACAAAATAGCAGGTGGACATGAACAAAACTTCGTCAATTTTAATGCGCAAAACTCTTTAACGGTTTTTTTTTGAGAAGTAGACAATCAAGCAAGCGGTTCACCCGATGGTATGCGATAACCACTGCCCTTGGACATCGCAATTTCATTTGCAAATGCGTTGCCGGCCTTTAAGGTGGGATTTTTTGGGAGAGGGAGGGAGAAGATGGGAGTGAAAGAGGGGGTACCGGATACCTCACTCACTGGACGAAACGCGAAAACACAGACATTTGCGGACGCCAATTTTCTGTCGAGTGAAAAGTCAAGGTCGTAGTAAAAGTCTGCCTGTATATCAAAATTATGTACTGTATTCCCATCAGGACAACGTTTCCTATAACTTTGTTATTGTTATATCTCTGTACGCTGAGCATAGTAAGCAGAGTATTGAACTATTTAGTTAGTTCAGAAACTTGGGTGGAAGTGCACGTCACTGTTTGTAAAGGTATACTTTAAGTTGCTCGTCAGTGAAATGAGTTAATTTTACATCAATATGTTGCTTAGTAAACATTTTAAAGGAAAATGATAAATAAGCAATCGTTTCTCCCGACGGCTGGTCAGGTCGGGTCACTTGTGAGGGAGTACATATTATTATAATCCTATGCTTATATAAACAATGTAATCGTTACAATAAATGCAGTCTACTTTGATCACTCGTCAACATCAAACCAGGACATTAAAAATGAGCACCTCCGGTTATTTTCTTTGCCGGTCGATGCATTCAGCTAAAATACTTTTAAACATAAATTTATATATATGGGTGCTGCATTTTTTTTTCCTTCAAAATTCTGCACTTTTGGTGTGTCCGCGTGAAATTTTTTATGTGCATAACGCCCTTGTACCACAAATTTTTACTATCTTAAAATAGAGCCAGCGTTTTTATTTTTTTTTTTTTTTCAAAAGTAAAAAGAGAATATATATTTTTATATCGGAAGGTGGGAGTTAATGTACTAGTCAGAAAGTCATTGCCATTTCTGTAAGTTTCACAACCCCTGCCTCTAGGAAAAGGATAAATAATTTAGGATGATCCGTCGAGGCGCGATATCCGATCGCAGAACAAAGACACGTGAGCTGATATCTCGGGACGCAGCCGCCCTACGCCCCGCGCTTTCGACACCGGTCTCATTGTATCACGTCAACGGAAAAATTGAAAATGAACCAGTAAAAAGTATCCACTGCACCCTGGATTTTTGCCACACTTTTTAGTGGATTCGCCGTATGTTTAGGTATGTAGAGATATTGACACAGAAATACACGAGCAAGGTATATTGATTTTAAAACGAAATTTATCTACGGATTAATTCGCGTTTTATTTAATTTTGAATTGCCAACGTTTCGAACACTTTATTGTAAAGTTTTTGACAAAGATCAACGTGGTGTTATTGCATGTTGATTTATTAACTTCAAAAGACTTGAACATCAATTATTATATAATATTATATTGGGAAAAAAAAGAAGAAAATATATGTGTATTAGGAATAACAATAGATCCTCAAATGACATTCTGGTTTATAGCTCATAACTTTCATCATACAAAAAGGCAAAAGCATTAACAATTATGCTATACGGCTTCTTTTTTCACAGCGTGGTGAAAAACGGAACCACCTAAATGTGCAAATGACAAAAATACCATGACTAAATGAGCATTTTTATGGAATAGGCTGACAAACGAGCAAGCGGCTCACCTGATGGTAGGCGAAAACCACCGCCCATGGACATTTGCAACAGAACTTGCAAACGCGTTGCCAGCCTTTAAGGGGGGAAATTTTAAAAGAAGGAGGG
>DWHO01004391.1:0-11102 GCA_018247575.1 Eurytides lysithous rurik
TTATTTGATTTTAGATAGCAGTGGGGCCCCATGTTTTATTTGCCCCAGGGCCCTAGGTTACCTAGCTACGCCCCTGCTCCGTAGGCTAGTGGTATAGGCCTGCGCTTTACAAAACTTTGCGTTTCTGACGCATGGATGAAGAAAGTTGAGGAATATTATAAGCAGAAAATATTAACTATTTATTTGATAACAGGTAAAAATCTCAAGTGATTTAGATTGTGCTACGTCTGATAATCAGTAATTTAGATCGTCCGTCGAAAAGAGATCCGATCGAACTTATATAAATTCTTATCATGAATTTATTGAAATTGACTATCGCCTGGTGGTGGAAACTGAATTGAAAACTAAAGTAGTTTGTTGTTCCAAAGAGTGTAATATAGTTTTCTGACTGGATTATGTGTACAATCTTTTTCTTTTTGACAATTTTTAATAAATAATTTTGACTTTGACTTCGAAGAACTTAAAGGCTGGCAAGTCCTGCACTTGCCAGCCTTTAAGGATTTTTTTTAGGAAGAGTAAGAAGGAGAGAGAAGAATAGGAAGTGGGTGAGCTACCAGCCATCTCACTCAGCGGACGAAAAGTGGAAGCACAAACACTTCCACCACACGCCGATTTTCGGTGAGGTCGTGGTAGCTAGGGTAAACCTCATTAAAATAATCTATGACTGTGCCAAATTTAATTTTCATTCGTCTTTTTTTATTAGCTCGAATAGAACCTCTTTAGAAGAAATATCTTTGTAGCACAAAGATCTTTCTTTTCTCTTCTTTCCCAAAGTTTGATCTTTTCTCTTCATGTTTAATTCTTCATTGATATTCATTGTTTTGAAAAATACTTTTTTTTGCATACCGTTTGAAGAAAACCAATTTTGAATACGCCACAATCAACGGCACGTAAGAAATTTTTTAAATTTTCGCAGTTTTGGCTGTTCTTAGAACGTGATCCTCATAATCAAACGAAATAGTTAGAACCATATGTGATCTTTTTATGAATAAACTAAAGTAGTTAAATCAATTCCTTTTATGGTCAATAACGCTATAACACGTCTTCAAATATTAGACCTAAACAGACAACATGTCCAATTTCATTTTAATCACGAATCACTTTATATTCAAGTCATCTTTCCACCTTTTCTCATAAAACAAAAAGGTTGATAGCTCGGTAATCATCTACTAATTCAATGTACTAAGTCATCCTTTCTTTTTCTTGTCGTAACTTTTCAAGTCAAACAATAAACTTTTGGATCTATACTAACTCTTATCCCACATAAAATTTCCATCCCTTCTAGCGAAGAGCATTTTAATCATATTTCATTTTTACGACAAAACTAACCTTTCTTAGCTCAAATTAAACAAGCACATTTTACAATTGTATGTGTCACAACTTGTTACCTTGTGAGAAAAATGAACGAACTAAAGCACAAAACTGTACGTTGTTTATGATTCCATAATCGAATTCACAGATAACATTGAACCTCGTAACTCGAACATAACAGCGGACGCTTAAAGTTTATCTTTAAATTGATAGTAACAAGAATATTACTGTTATGCTTTCAAGAGACGACTCTTATCAACTGCTTGTTACAACGCCTTTACTTGCAAGACAACCTGATAAAGTCATCAACATGTCTTAAAGTGACACGTTGATGTGTTTGAAGACCACATTATTTTTTCCAAGTTTTCTTCAGCAAACGAACGAGCGGCACGTCTAATGGTAAGTGATCACCGCTGCCCGTAGAGATTTGCAACATCGAAGAACTTGCAAATACGTTGCCAGCCTTTCATGATGAAATTTTGCGGGGGAGAGGGAGGAAGAGGAATGCGTATAGGCCATCGGTGACCTCACTCATCGGACGCAACGCGGAAGCACAAACACTTCAACTTTTACGCCGATTTTCTTTTAAAATCATAGTACTTATCCGGTTTGAGCTGGCCCATTAAGCAGCAGCTCCCGCTGGGCTTATGATCGGCTCTACCACCGTAAGATAACACATCAAGTCGTCATATTAATTAATAAAAAAATATACAACAGCCGCAAAAGTTTACAGAAAATATAAAATTGTTTTTATGGTCGCCAAGCCGTAATGTGTTAGCCATACTTCCGTTGCCGTCCGCTAACCAATGTTGACAGCCCATTTACTGGCGCATAGACATCTCTGAGCAAGAAGCACAGTACAAAGTTATGGCCAGGTGTATTACTTACCATCAGGTGCACAACTAGCTCATTTTGTCAAGTCATCTCCTAAAAAAGTCTTCTATCACTATCTTTAAATGCTGCCTTTAGAATTCTTTCCAAAGCCAACTGTAGAAATATACACGAAATCTGAATAAACATCTAATATGGAAAAGGGATAACATCCATATCGCTAAGCTAATGTTAAATTCAGTCTGATATATCACAATTCATCTAATCAATCTACAAACTGTAAGATCATACAGCACACAACATAATTTAAATTTTTTATAAAATGCATTAACGGACTTCATATAAATCCCACTTAGCTTTAAGCACATGTTCGCAGTACAAAGTGCAATCAGAATGAATTTTCTAAGGAAACCTTAACCTTCTGCGGAACCCTTGCGATATACCGCTTACAACAAAAATATGCATAGTTAGGGAGAACCCGAAAACTACTCGTCAAATCTCGTAAAAAAAATATATAGGACCACGCGACAAGCACCAGCTTTCAAATATAATCAAAAAAGAATCATCAAAATCAGTACACACAGTAAATTATGAGGTAACACAAAAGAAAAGACAGTCGAATTGAAAACCTCCTCCTTTTTTGAAGTCGGTTAAAAACAATACAGATTTGGAGTCACACATAAACAAATCCTCTCAGATTGTATAATAGTGACTCGTATTGTCTTATTAATAATGTATCGCTTATAAATTCTGACCTATACACCTTGAACTAGAGGTTGATAGAAACATGATGGATTCGATTATCATAAGTTATTACTAGACAAAATAGTAGCAATAGTAGTATCCATGACTAAAACAAAACAATATCTTCCCTGTCAGCCGAGTACGACTGATCAAAAGTCATTAAATTTTAAAAGAATTTTAAGTATATTAGATAATTAAAATAGAATTGTATGCCAAATCGTAGGTTAGACTATTCAATTGAATTGAAATAATTACATAAATATTTTTTTTTAATAATTAGTACACATTTCGATTTGGCTCATTGTTCATGAAAATTAAATTAAATTGTGAAATATATTACAATTATCGTATAATATTCCTTACTAAAGACTGAACAAGACAAAATCATAAGAAAATTATTGAAGTCGCTATCTGTGATAAAAAGGATTATTTCACATTTATTAGAATGTTTTACGATTCCCGGTCCTTCAATTTCGTATTAAACGCACATGAAATACCGTCTATTCTGATGCTATTTTTATCATTATCATTTTACAGCATAAAATAAAATTCCGCTTTATAACGCCATAAAAGTGTTAATAAAATGTATATCCGATAACATTAATTGTTATAGGTATTAAGTACCTTGTATCACCATAACTCTAATTAAATTAATATTCACTATCCTTAGTTCCGGCATCAAAGTTTTAATCACTCTCTTTGTAAACTATTAATCATTGCAAATTAACCACCAATTAGTCTATATAATAACAGTTTGTTCACTTCAAGCTTAACATAACAGTCTATTTACGTTACAATGGACTTGTGGACAATGATCAATGTTTGTTTAAAAAACAATTCCCTTAATAATTCACTCACCCTTTCAGTTTTCGTGTCGATGTGAATGCGGTGAAATTGTCAAACAATGCAATGTATGTAACGCAAGCGTTCGCGCCACTCACTGTAACGCACTACCGCCAACGCGAGATGACGGGGCCGCTCATGTAAATATTAATTCTTAGGGTGCGTGTTTAGTTCCATTTTTTTATATTTTATCTGTTGACGACTTTTTTATTTTTTTATCTGTTGACGTATTTTTTAATCGCTATGACTTGAATACGTATGTGTTTGAATTTACTTCGAGCAAAGACTTTATAACCGATAGATAAGGTTAGTTCAGCTGTTCACTTGTTTTGCAATTCAATCAATCGCTCACTTTACAACGACAATTGAATATAGATCATCGCTTATCGAATTCGTTTAAAATGAAACTGTTCAACGGACTTCACGGAGTTTGTGTTAAATTTTGTTTCTCAATTTTCTTTTGGTCTCATCGAAATGTATAATGCGAAATTAATGTTATCAATTATTTTCATAGTCAATTCAACTTTTTGTTCGAAACAAAGCCCTTTGTTTACGCCCCTCCAATGTGTATTACGTTGTACTTTTAAAAAAATAAAACGATCGCAAACAGGGGAATCCACTCAAGAGTGTATTGAATTATTTAATACCCTCGACCAATTTTCTTGAATTTTATTTACATTGTTACTTCAATTTCAGTGACGGACTAGGCTGTATTATAAACAGAATTTTTCATTCCTATTTATGATATCTCTAATTTTTAATATTACATCGTGTGATTTAATAAATGCTCTATTATTATTTCACATGGTTTACAACTTATGCAACTGTGGAATGATTGCGAAAAAGGCTCGAAATTTGTCATCGTGATGTAATTTGATACCGCCATCGTCGACTTTGGTACATGAAAATATTTGACTTCACCGTCCATCCGTAGGCTAATAATCAATCACAGTCTGCTAAATGAAATTAACGTCTGGAATTGTGGCTAAAAATGTGTGTCCATGTGGCCGGACTCTTTTACAACGTCCGTGAAGAAAGATTATTACTGAGAAGTATTACTGCACCCGAACCAAAGCAAAGGACGGTATTGAATGACAATATGTATCTCATGGGTAATTATAGTTAATAGACGTATCATGTACATCTTACACGAATATTCATTTTATCGCATGTGAAAAAAATAAGAAAAAAGTATAATGATAATAATGATAATTATTTCAAATTTTTTTATAAATAAATATTTTTTTAAGAAAAGAACAAAAAAGTTTTTATAGAAATTATAACGTAAAAAATATATTTCGTAGACTATTAATTTAAATTATTTTTAAAAAGGCAAAACTGTCAAGATACAACATTCGAATATGTATGTAAACGCTTTACATTTGTTTTTTTTAATTTATGCCTACTGCAGTTTAACGCTTTAGAAACGCCCAAAGTACGAATTAAAAAAAATATCAAAAAGACAGGCCTCTCTTATCGTTCTACAAACCGCACTGGACCGGAATTAGTAGTTAAAGCGAATTGAGCTGGTCCAATTTAATCTACACGATCAAATTGAGTTCCCTCGCGTCGTAAGTTAACGGGGACTGTTATTTGGTCCAGTTAATTGTGTTCCACTAGGAATTCGCCGTTCATACCCGATGGAATTGTTTGAAGTTTCTGTGAAAAGAACTCCTAAGTACAAATGAAGAACAATGTTTCATTCTCGTATAAACCTGTACACTTGATCATTCTACTGTCATGTAAGGTATCCGTTCTGTCTACGTGAATTGTGAGCTCTCTCCGCTAAAATATTAAATAAGCGGAATAAAAAGAAGAGTGGTCCTGTCATACCTTAAAAGCGAGAAGTGAAAATAAAGATTATTCAAATTATTTCTGAGTGCCCGTAAGGTAAGCGTAATCCGTCACGGTTGCCATAGCATAAGTCATTCTAACGAGCCAGCTCGTTCGTTTCCCCCTAAAATTCTTTTTCACATCAGACGAAACCCCACTTATACTGGCTGTTGATGTGTGTAAACGAGTGCTTATAAAAAAAAATAATATCGTGAAATGAGTTTTGATGACCGTTTGGCGCAGATGCCAAGTTATTGGCTTCGGCGTCGCAGGTCGTGGGTTCGATTCCCACCCGGGGCAAATATTTGTACGAACTTCAGATATTTGTTTCGGATCTGGGCGTTTGTCCACGTAAAATGTATGTATGTAAAACGCCCTTATAACACAAGATATTTCTATCTTAAAATAGGGGCAGCGTTTTTTTTAAAAAAAAAAAATGTACTTAAGTAAGTAAACTGCCTTCGTAGAAAATGGAGGTCGTGGGTTCGAATCCCGCGGAGGGCAAGGACTTTGTGTTGTTACCCTCGTCATGTCGGCTACCCATCCCATCGGGCTATGAAAGCAAAAGGAAGAGTGAGTGCACCTGTGTCTGCGCAAACGCTTGTGCAATTATAATATATCCTGCGCACTTGGCTGATCTCTTGAAGATCGGCCGCCGTGGCCGGAATCGGTCGGGAGGACATTATTATTACCGTTAAACAGTTATATGTGAGTACTATTGTGTTGTTACTGGGAATAGGGATATAACGTCTTAAATTCCTGAGTGATGAGCGCAGCACGGAGCTAAGCGGGTTTCGCATGCCACTGACATACGTGCCTTCATAACAGAACAGAAGTATCGCTTACCGTCAGTTGCATGGCTTATATTTTCATCACTTTATCCCCATAAAATAAAAAGAAAAAATAACTTGCTAGCATGACGATGTTTGCGGACGCAAATGTGAATGCAGGTGTCCAAATCGATGCGGAATATACGCAGTTGAGGATGGGCATTCGGATAACCTAATACGCAACATATCCAATAAATACACAGACTGTAATATTTTTCAAATGTAAAACTTAAACGACTTAATTAAGAATTCAAGGAATATAACTAATTACTATAACTGGAGGCCATGTTCATGATTTTTTGCCATAATTGAAATGATTATGTTGTCACTAACACTAATAATTCTAATTATAAAAGAAAATACATTGTTAATAACTAACAACTTTGGGAAATCGGTGGAAATGACCTTTACTTAATTTATAAAATTAAAAATTAATAATACTGATGGTAGCAAAATTAATAATAGGTATAGGCAGCTACTTACAAAAACTATTGCTCGGAAATACCAATACCAGTAATGCGCTCTCTAAACTTATCTCCATCAGATGCAATCGCCACATTACAAAGTAATATTAGGTTCAATAACAACCTCATCTTCTTTAAATATGTTTCATCAGATGATATTATTAAAACACTTAAGACCTGTAGTGAAAAGCGATGATCTTTGGGATGCCCCAGTCAGTCAAGTTATTAAATAGTGTCAGAAACGACATTGCTCCATAATTATCTTTCACTTTTAACAAATGTATTGATGCATGCATGCATTTATTTCCAGATCTAATGAAGCACAGCCAATGATTCTTTGTGTAAAAGTGGTGATAGACTTGAACCTGGCAACTATTACTAATTGTCAGCAACTATGTTTGATATAACTAGTTTTCAGCAATTATGTTTTACCGTTCATGAGCAAGGTTTTTTAAAAGATAATTTTAGACAAGTTAACAAAGTTCGTCTATAGAAACGACATCATGCATCGTGAACAGTATGGTTTTACTAAAGATAAATCAACGGATTCGGTTTCTAAGTTACTCAGGCATATTTATAAAGCAAGGGAGAAATCGCAAAATGCTTTATCCAATGCCTTATATTGTGTAGACCATCAAACTTTACTTCTCAAACTAGATCACTATGGAATACGTGCCGCTACGCTTTATCTTATTGCCTTTTATTTAAGTCAGAGAGTCCAGGGAGTTGATATAAACAATGTAAAAACACCTGGATCTCCTTTACACACGAATGGATTCACAATTATCAATTACAATTCCACAAGGATCTATTCTGGGGCCTCGTTTATTCCTGCTATATATAAATGATTTGCCTTTTTATCTAAAGAAATTGTGTGTTGTACTCTTTGCTGATGATACCTCCTTAATATTCAAGGTTTAGTGTAATCGTAATTATGACGAAGTAAACAGTGCTGTATCACGCATACTTAACTGGTATAAAATTAATAATTTAGTGCTAAATGCCTTACCCTTAAAAACTTACTCTTCCTAATGTTAAAAGTCAACATTTCAGCTTGTTTCCTATTTATACCTATAACTAATTCAACTGTTGTGTTCTTGGATATAACTTTAAATAACAAACTACTATGGAACCCTCATCTCTCAATACTCGCAGGTAAACTCACTGCAGCCTCTTTGCATTCAGGAAATTAAGACCATTGACAGATGTTGATACATCTAAAATAGTTTATTTTAGTTATTTTCATAGTGTTCTGTCTTACCGTATCCTATTGTGGGGTAATGCTTCTGAAATAATTTCGGCATTTATTCTTCAGAAAAGAGCGGGGTATTTATCAGCTGAGAGTTCGAGGATCTCGCAGGAAAGCGAGATGTTTTTAAAAGAAGCGGTATTTTAACAGTTGCCTCACAATATATAGTTTGTTTTATAATTTATACATTATATTTTAATAATGTTATAAAAATCAGTGACAGTCGTGTGACTGTGTAGTGAATACTAAAAGCAAAAATAAGCTTATGACAATTTGATTTCGTCTCCACAAGGTGAAAAATCCATCATGGACCTTAGTATGTTTAATAAAATTTCACAAAATGTCTTAGTTCTTATTATATCAACGGCTTGGCCTTTTAAAACCAAAATTAAAAACATTTTATTGCCTAAAGCTGTTCGACTGTTCAAGAGTTTTTGGTAGATTAAAATGCGTGGAACTTAATTGATTGACTCATTTGCGAGATGATTATTGCATTGTATTGGAGCTTAACACATTGTAACGGAATAGAGCAACTGCGGGGGCACTGAGAATCCGGTGTGTAACGAAGAATTAAAAATGAGAGGTAGATGAGTGAGCGAAGGCAAATCTTTCCCGTGAGTATGAAGGACACGAGGGATTATGCAAAACGTTAAAAAGCATACTAAGGATCCGAGTGTTCCTGTGAAAGCGAATCAATAGCCATTTGAGCTGCTTGTGAAAGTCGGAAACATGACACGTATTTTTTGAGCCCCAAGATATATCTTATACATGAATTCTGTAAATGCTCAAGCTTATTTAGGAGTTCTATCTAAAATAACTCCTAAATTTTTCACAGTTGTGGTATATTTAATCACAGGGTCATTTAAAATAAGTGGAGGCAAAGAAGAAATATTTAAAGTGTTAAGTAAGTGTCTGCCGCCAACAATGATAGCTTGAATTTTAATAGGATTTAGCGCAAGACCAAAAGCTTTAGACCAACCGCTAATTGCATTTAAATCAACATTTATGGCGAAAATAGCCATATCTGAATCCTTTACAACAAAATCATGATATAATTGTAAGTCATCAGCGTAAAGGTGATGTTTGGAAGATATAACATTGGTAACTGAGTCGATGAAAATAGAGAATAACAAGGGAGACAAAACACCACCCTGAGGAACACCAGTGACAAGGTTACACCAGGAGGATTTTTTATTATCATTGCTACCAATGCATTTGGAGCGGCCCCGAAGATACGGGCTGAACCATGAAATGACAGAAGAAGAAACATTGATAGATCGAAGAACGCCAAGAAGTACGTCAAAATCAACAGAATTAAAAGCATTACTGAAATCGAGCAAGACAAGGATGGTTAGTGACTTTTGCTCCATCGACCAACGGATATCATCTGTAATATAAAGAAGGGCTGTTGGTGCTATGTCCGGGACGGAAACCAGATTGAAAGGGAGATAAAACGTTATTACGTGATAGGAAACTCATAAGTTGTCTATGTACCAAATGCTCCATTTTAGAAAGAAAAGGAAGAATAGAGATTGGATGAAAGTGAGACAGTGAAGAAGGATTTGAGGTCTTTGGCAAAGGGATTATATGTGCGAATTTCCACGCAGATGTGTAACGATTGAGGATTGATGGTAAGATCATTTTTATCATCTACGAAGATATTTCGTCATTTCCAACTGCAGATGAAGTAATAGACTTAACTGATTTTTTCACATTGTCATCCGTAACATCTACAAAAGAGAAAAATGGAAGATTATTATATGGTTTCGGCAATTTTTATAAGACTATCTTCTTTTTTATATTAGGTAGGCTGACAAACGAGCAAGCTGCTCACCTGATGGTAAGCGATCACCACCGCCCATGAGCATTTGCAAAATTACAGAGGGGGCCTTGCCAGCCTTAAGGAGGAAATTTTGAAAGAGAATAGGAGGAAGAGCGTGGTACTTGTCCGATTCGTGCTAACCCATTCAACAGCGGGTGCAACCACCGTAAACAATCTTCTTTTTAATCGAATAATATTTTTTTAAGCTAATATTACCTGTATATTTCACTCGATAAGTTGCTGGAAGTTCAATCTTCCAGTTCAAATGCTTCAAGCAATTACCAAAAAAAAAAAAATATTGATAATTTTGCATATTTTTCCCTAAACGAGGTGCCAGAAGTTCTGTCTTTTAGCAGTCAACAATACCTCTGTTACATTATTAGACGATTACTACCTACTTAGCAAAAGAGCACAGAGGATAAGTTTGAAATAAACTTTTAACAAGTATAGGGGATACTTCATTCATCACTACTTGTACGGTTAATTTTAGTTCCAAATTGATCAGAATTATATTTAAACACTTGCACCATGAAACATAGTCGATTAAGGAAAAATATTTTATTATTGGGAATTTAATATTATGACATTAAAATCAAACATTAATTTTAAAGTAGTTTGAAATAATACAGTCTCTTTAACAACTTATTGCTAAAAAAAAATATTGCAATACAATTAAAACATAATCCTATTAGTGTTCTTGTTATACCATTGTTTGTTTGGTTTAAGACGCCTCTAAACTGAAACATCCACTTCACAGAAACAAATTGTCAGAGATATTAAGGCAGCTACCATGATGCCACTTAAAACTATAAAAAAGAAATTACTCGAAAATTGTAACAGCAGTCCCATTTATTGTTCGCATTGCGTCAATAGGCCCTAAGTGTGCGCTTTTAAATCAATTTTTTGGAATTAAAAAATAAGTAATGGTCTCAAAACACTGGCTGTTACGTCCGTCCGTTGGCTTGTAATTATTTTAAATGTCCCGCGTGCGCCAGCGCAACGTCGGCCATCGCTCCAGGCAAGCGACGCGTGATCGAAAAACCATATTGAACCTACACAAAATTAGCCGTAATTTCAGTCTTTGTTTAATTGTAAAAAGATTGAATGAGTTATGTCTATTTTTAATTGTGAAACATCTTAATAATAAATAATTTAAAAATATAACTTAAGCACAC
>DWHO01004392.1:0-11100 GCA_018247575.1 Eurytides lysithous rurik
TATATATATATATATATATATATATACCTACCTTTATAAACTTAATTATATTTGTGTTAAATAATAATAATATACATAATTTCTTAAAAATACTTGATATATGTATGTCATGTAGCATACCTTTTCATGTTGTTGAACAAATCCTTTCCGTTTTCTTGGAATAGTTATGTCTATTTTTGATCTTACTAATGTCATAGACGGTGTAATGAGACAAACATGAGCAAGACCCTCCTGCATAACCACAGCAGCAACATCAGCAGTAGCAGCTGGATCACAAGCTGTTTCAACTCTATCAAGTGCAATAGAATCCCAAAGGACTTTTTGTAAAATAAACTTCCTGTTTTGCTCTAAGTCTAATGTGTGATATGCACCCATCTATAAGTTTATAATCAATCATAAGTGTTTATTAAAATCTTAAATATAAACTATTATCGAAAACAAAAATAATATAACTATTACACTCTAAGCTAACATAATTTTAAATATAAGTAGGATTAGTTTAAGAAAAGGAAATAACAATTTCAAAAATTTAAATGTAAAATTCATCATTCAGTATCAAAGTATGCATTTTCGCTGGTAGAAGAAACATTTAGAATGTAATGCGTAATTATTTCTGTACCTTGACATATTGGTTCTCTACAATATTGCGCCCCTTCAAACGTAAAACACATGCTTGCGTGTCGAAGTCTATTGTTTCTACTCTGATAGTCAAAGTAGTTCTCACACGGTTACTGGTAGAAGAACCAGTAGACGACTCCGTCTGAACTTTCCTTACAGTTGACGCAGTCACTGCGTCTCCTTCTGCAATTAAATTGTAGGCATGCCACATATCTTCTGATTCTTCTGGGATAAGGCCGATACTTCTAAAAATTTAATTTACAATTCCATATGACATAATTTTTTTCTTTTTAATCAATAATTAATTATTGTTTACATGACTTACCCGCAGCCATCCTTCTCAATATTTTTATGTGTTAATTTCATTTTGTAAACGTTGCTGCGCACATATATCAGTATATTGTTTAAAAATGAAAGGAATTGTTTCGAAGCTCAAACATTGCGAACGATTTAACCATAAAATTCGCAAATATAATCCTTACTTTTCTCATTGTGTCAGATGGCAGCAGTCAGTTAAATGTCAATTAGACACGCATTATATCATCATAGAATATTAAAGACGACAAATTTATAATTTACTTTTGTGATTTGTCATCAACATTTAGGTTCAATTAATCCATTAAACTAACTGTTAACTTATCGATGCTCAAAGACAAATACTTTCTTTGAACGTTTGTTCCACCGCTGAGACCGACGATCGCTTCGAATTGTCGAAAGGTTCAGACAGCTGCTGAGGAAAAAAGCCATTGCCCGAGCATATGAATGTTACCGGATTGACGCAAATCCTACCAGATATTTCTTTTGCCTTTCCATAGAGGTGTTCAAAGAAAGGTCAAAAAGCGCATGCAACAACTTATAGGAAAGTATGGAATACATGGTAGAAATATTGTTGTCACATGCTGCCTATAAGCTATTGACAGGAATTCGCAAAACGGAGAACGTCTGCTCTTGTCTTTTGCTTAAACAAAGTTTCCTGTACCCTGGCCTGATTGTAGCAGTGCGTTTGAAGACAACTAATCGGCTGAGTATTTACCAAGCACTCAACCCACCTATATAAGGTAGTCGAAATAGTAGCTCGTAGATCATTCTACTCTCAAGCACATGACGGTCGAAAACGTTACGACCATAATCCAAAACCCTAAAATCCATTCAACACTTTAGCGCTATTCCTAACAAAGTTTGGAAAACATTTCTCGTTCACTCGAAAGGCCTTTTAACCTTGAAAAAGTCCTTTATGGATCCCCCGCCGCTGAGCGGGGGAGCAGCAAGGGTATGCGGGATTCCCAGGTGGAACGGATACCCACTTAAAAATCCACTTTGCACCAATCACTGTCCCATATACCGGGGACGCGGGAACATGAAAACGCAAACTTCCGCGACCCCGGCGCAACAATAGCCTTCTTTGGTCCCTTCTCTGCGGATGCTAGGAAAGCCTCCCTAGCTATTTGGTGCTGTGCCGGTGCAATTGGCACAACACTCTGCTCGGGCTCTGTGTTCAGAAGCCGGCACCCCCATACCTGCCACGCAGGGTTTCACTATTATGGGAGAAGGTTGCGCGCGTAGGCCAGCCTCCTGCGCCCCGGTTTTCTGCGGCGAATAACCAGGGTGGCAGTTGCCTCCCTCAATCTCTCCGCGGCCTCCTTTCGGGTGACTATGTCCTCGCAAAATGTGAGGACATCACCCCACGCTCTCTCGCCACCAACACACACATAGCGGGAACTACGGCAGGAAGCGAGAGGTCGTGCTCCACGATAGCACACAGCTCTCTGCTTCGTCCAGGCTGGACACTCCTTCAGCGCATGTTTGGGCGTCTCCCCGTCACAGTGGTGGCATTCCGCTGTGGGCGTTCTACGTCGCGCGGTAGGTAAAGGTGCCGTGTCGCCTGTCCAGTCACGTCCTAAGGACAGGACGTATGGCCTCTACAGTTCTTAGGCCAGCGCTGGGGTGCTCCAGCCTCTGCTCTCACACAGCAATGGCGTTAAGGCGCAGGTCATCTCTGCGCCTCCCCAATTCCTCTGGAGAAAGGCTTTTGGCCTACCCTAACCCAATAATAAAAATAGACTCAATTCCAAACGAACAGTTTGGCTTTAGAGCTGAATACTTTAGTATTCGCCAAGTGTAACGCATTACGAATCACATGCTCTCAAATCGCCACTACTGTGCTTCAAAGCAAAACACACTGGTCGACATAGTTCGGCGCAACGGGAATATACAATCTATATTCTCAATATTTGCTATACATATTCCTTATTTTATAGTATTTTCATTTCAAAGTCAAGAAGATCAGTTCAATTTCCTGTTTCTTAAGAGTTGGTTTTCAAGAAGAATCTGCACTCTCTAAAACTTTTTAACGTCGTAATTGAACGGTATTCCAAAAGCACCTAAGGTCGAGTCTTTACAGAGACGATACCCTATACGCAGAAACGATACCTTAATCGCAATAAAGCCCAAGTACGCATTCGCATCCAGTCCGCACTAACCGCTCTTGGCGAATCATTTAGAATTTAGAGTAACGTAATCCCATCCTTTAATAACTTCAAAAGTACCGTAAAATTATCCGGCCAATTCACCGGCCGCGAAAAATACAAGTTCATATATGTAAGGGTTACCTTATACAACTTTTTTCCTGAGGAAAGACAAGGTTATCTGGGCTTTTCAGTCAATGCATTATGAGGACTTCAGGATTCGTAAGGAATTCTGTACTTCTCAGCACATCGCGTGAGTTACAGTCCTACGATTCTGCTAAATTACATATTGGTGCCTCCCTTAGGATGCCTACTATAGCGGATGATCAGACCCCCATTTTGATCACTCGTGAATTATTATTGATTCGAAGCGAAAATATAATCAGCGATTCGGTGCGTACAACTTTATGGCTGTCTATGTTGCTTATATTTATTACATTGTTTTATCCACAATTGATAATGCAGTATATATAATAGTAGTAGTAGTAGTAAAAATATTTTTTACATGTCAATTTTATTTATCAGCATGTTCTCTATAAAATGACTCGACGGTAAGTACTTACAAGTAATTAATAAGTTTGAAATGCGTTCAAATCAATCCTAATTTTATATTAAATCCATAATAAAATTTCTTTTATTAAAAAATAAATGTTATGAATAACGAATACTAATAATTTTATATTAATTGTTTAGCGGAAAATGTGAATAAAATTTTAAAGTTAATTTCTAAACGAAATGTAGAGATCTATTCTCTGAGAGGAAAGCTGCGATGTGTTAAAAAAATTTAAACGTTCTGTGGTACAATGCAATGTATATCTGTTTTTGTAATATAAATTTTGTGCTTTTTATAGGTTACTGAACAAATAACTTGATTTTTTATTTTACGTTTATTAATTGCGTTTTGTGTTCGATGTGTTGTTGGTGGAAAAGTATAATGTTTTTATATAAATGTAAATTGTAGGTATTTTTACGTGTAGTGATAACGTTGTCAAGTTCAGCTGAATCGCCGAGCGGTAAAAATTTCGCGAGTATTTTTTAGTCACAAATAGCATTTAAGTGCTCTGATAACTTTTTCAAGGTATGCTGTTATAATATTCTATGCAATATTTGCTATTAAATTTATATTTACTGGTAATTTTTATATTCAAAAATTATATTTACATTTATTCTACTTATTCGCCCGTGTAATTTACTGTATGTGATGTTGAAGAACGGTTTACGCCAAAAACTTCAATTTTGTTAACTTTATCGTGTTGCGTTATGGCCGTGATCCAGATTGCGTGTCCTGTTATTGCGCGGGAACTTGCGATATTTTTAGTTTATTAGTCGCAAGTTTATTTTAGACGCGTTGTTTGCTTACAGTTTTTGTTTTGTAAGCATATAGTGAATTATTATGTACCAATGATGACTTCGTAGTTACTTTTATGTAACGGACCAACAATATTTGAAAAATGAGTGAACAAGAAATACCCGGAAATGTCGCAATACCTCCAGCACCATCGTCAACTTCATCAGACAATGCATCTGTCAGTACCACAGCATCCACTATACCAAGAGCAGGAGAGCACCCTAGACCTACATCACTGTCCAAACCCTCCGGGTTGAAACCCCCTACGAAGATAGGCCGTCTCTGCTCGAATGCTGCTCCCAAACCTGCTGTTCCTGTCTCACCTAGAACTGGTAAGAGGATTTTATGTCTTTAAAACATATTTTTAAAATTTATTGTACAAACTGCAATTGACAACCTAATCAAAATATTTTCCATAACCATTTTAGAAAGTTTGTAGTCTAGTTAATGTGTTCATAAATTTTCCTTTTCTAATTTCACTTCCAGACACATTTATCTCAAATCATTCATGATACAACATTTTTACATAAAGAATTGTATGTCAAACAATATTTTTAATTTCCATGTTAATTTTTTTGTAACAATTTGGTTATGTCCAAGATATAAATTTTTTTAACATGAAACAATGGACAATTTTATTAAGATAACAATAGTTTAAAATATACTTTTATAGTTGAGCCCACTATAGATAGAGTTTGGATAATATATTCAATAACAAAGATAACCATTTAAAGAAACAATTATAGTAGTAGTATATGATAGCATAACTAAATTGATATTCAACATCTTTATTTGTCAGTTTTTAAAAGTGATTTATTTTTATTAAAAAAACCTGTTGGAAACTAATGGACTTTTCTGTCATTAGCTAATGAGGTTACAACAAATGGTGTGACAATTACAACTAATTTATTAAAAACTAAACATATTTTTCTAAACCTTAGTATGTAAAAAACAGCCAACATGGAGCACAGTCATTTAAAATGTTTTGTGAGTGTGGCCACACAATATAGGCCACCCCATTCTTGATTTAAGATTTGATAAGTCAGAAATCCTTGAAAAAAAATTACTTCTTTCCTAAAATTACTTATAGAGGCTATTTAAATAATGAAACACCTTATTTCTCTATTGAAGATATAATGAAGATAACTCTAAGTGGGTTGACCAACAAATTATTTTACACATTATATTTATACATTTAAGAGTTGAGATATAACAGTTAATTAATATATTGATATAAATGATTTTTTTTATTCCCAAAAAAAAAAAGTAATGAAATGAACCTTTTGCGCCCATCTATAGTTGTTCTTATGTCAATATATTGTTTCCGAAAAAATATGAGCATTGAAAGCACGGGTTCTCTTAAGATTAACATTCTTTTGTTTTTGATTGTTATATAGCACAATCGTCACGGAGTTTCACCCGTAACTATGTCCAATGTCCGATTTGTATCGGCTTGTAAGTGCGTTTCGATCGACGCTGACCGTATAGCGGCAATAATCTTAGATTTCTCTTTAATTCTTTAAAAAAAAAAAGTCTTCACTGTTTTATTTAAGTAATAAAAGGGTTATCATTTCAAACGCTACAGTTTTTTAAGTGTCTTAATTACGCCTGTTTCTTGTAATTAAATATTTGAGTGCTTATTCGTCGTAGCTTTTTTTATCAAAATGTGTTTATCCGACATTCTCTATTCATTTGGAACGAGATCACGACGTTGTTTATTGCGTTTTACTCTAAAGTGGCACTTTCCAGTTGCGGTTTCACATTTCGGTGATTATTAACTTGTATTTTCCATGTGGATCATTAAAGTAACCGAAAGCGGGAAAACAATATACGTAATGTTCCTCCTAACGGTCACTTTCTGAACCGGTTGCTTATACGACCTTCGCTTTTAAATATTTACGTAATTATTCGTACCGTTACCTGTGGCCGGCAACGAAACTAGACCTCAACAATCATTATCCAAGTTGATTACGATTGCTTTTAATTACGCTTTATTGTTTTGTATTTTGGCAGTTATGTTTTATGTGTATATCACTGACGTAATCTCATTTCGTTCACTTTTGTGGTAAAGTCGTACTACATCTCTTATATTTCTGTGTGTGTACTTATATACGCACGTAAGAAGTTATAAGTCTTTGGTGTAACAAGATGAAAATCTTTCTAAACATTTTTTCCTTCGCGTTGTCGTATGTTTGTAGAGAAAACGACACTAATAATAGAAGAAAAAAAAAGGTATTTAATACATTGAAAGAAAATTTTACTATAACGTATTATCTAGTTAAATAAATTTTATTTAAATGTCATAAAAATATGGACATTCATTATTATTATTTTTATCTATTATTAATTTATTTATACACTTATCACATATTAAATAATAATGTAATAATTTATTTTAGTAAGTAAGTAGTTAAATAACCTCAAATTCTACAAACATACTCAAAGTAAAATTTGAAAAACTAGAATGTTGACCAGCTAATTTCATGGTGTCGGTCTTACGTGACGGTGTGCGCGCGCATCGTAAAAATTTACTCTCATAATTTTTCCCTAACACGTAGTAAAGAAGTATAACTTTAAAAATACGTGGTTAAACCCACGTTTTTTTAAAGTTATGTCTCAGATGTTTATCGACATTCGCAACAACCGATTCTTTGCGCGCGTCATAAATTTAGACGCGGATCGTATTTTAGTCGTTACTGAATGAAACCGCGACCGTCGATCCGAAAATAGCAGAGTTGCGATTAGGTCGAGGTCTGTCCGTTCGTCTTCCATTGTTCTCGCTGTTTACTTTCTCCGCGGTCGGGAATGACGCCGCGATGACCGCGTCGACAGCTTTCAGCTAACTGACCGACGGGCAGTTTATTTATTTATTTTAACTAATGCAATAATTAATTATAATAACGTAATGTCAGCAGATAACACGCTGCAATTTACTACGATGTCATTGGACCATTTCTTAACCAAGTTTTAAATAAATTAAAAATAAAACCTTCTACAAATACTAATGATTTGTAGAAGGTTTTATAAAGTGTTTGTATGTGTGATTAAGATATAATATTTATTGATGTAGCGAGATTGAGCGTAATTACGATACATTATTTCTAATTTCTCGTAGAGAAAGATGACGTGATTTTACAATGCACATCTTTAATCGGACAAATGTTAATTATATTCTTTGTTAAGTAAATGATAAAGATCATTTAATAACATGTAACAGTTTGTATCATTTTTATAACGAACAAACTGGCAATAAACTGTTTGGTTGTTTTGTACTTTGTGTTTATAAACAAGTCTGACGTTATTCCTTGTCCACCTTGGCATTTGGTTCCTCGACTATAGAAAACTATTCATTAGTTATAGATTAAGCAATTCAAATGCAATCTAAAATGCTATCATCAATGATTTTTTGATAGCTGAATACGGTGAACTACAAAATTTGAATGTCGTGACAAAAAGTTACTAAAACTTGATTATTAACGAAAGTTTGTTTTAATTATCGGGTCCGTACCACTAGGTCACGTCATAAAAAATTTAAAGTGGCGGACTCGGTAAAAATGTACCGAATCTTAAGTATCTGCTTAGTCTGAGATCATATAAAACAATCGGACTAAGGCAAGGGCTTCTAGGCAACACTGTTACTTACCCGCTCCGCCCCATTTGCTACAGCCTTGTGAAACTTCACATAAATGGGTTGCGGTATACGGTAAATAATGTAGGTATTGTTGCGTCAAGTTAAACATGATTTATTTGTCTTAAAAATTTTTAATATTCGTCACTTATGTTTTCAGCGCATTTTAAAGGCGTAACCAATACAATCTACCATCGAAAACATAATTGTATAATGCAAATGAGACAGTTATATCCCGAATAAGAACATTTAATCGATACAACATTACATGTAATACAAACATGCGGATTTTGAAATATCACTTTAATTACATATTAATATAGATCTGCCTTCCACTCACTACTTAATAAATAAGTGACATTTAGTTTTATTGTTTGGAATAAAATTTTAAAGTTTTCTTTTTTAATAAAAATAAATTTACTCTTTATTGTCTCCGGGTTCATTATTGTGTAATTGAACCTCACAATTTATAAATATTTGACAGGCTTAACCCAGAATTGGCAGCGGCAACAGTTGGGGCGATTTTTTTTATTGCTTTCATATCTACTATACATGACTTTCGAAATTACATTAAGTGTAATGTAAATTTTTGTATTTACCCTGATAAACTGTTCTGATGTATATATTTACGTACTTTGGATTAAGTTTTCATATTTTGAATTAAGTAAGTACGTAATCCATATGCAACTACGAGAAACGAAATAAATCGGAACAGCTTTCTAGTGTTAGTAAAATATGCATTTGTTCGCTCCGTGGTCCATTGGCCACAGTGTCCGTGCGTATCTTTGATTTACATTTTACTAATATTCTACACTTGTTTCTACTACCTTGTACCCTGACGACATAGTATTTGTAGCCTATTTTAATAAGAGATTAGTTATTCGAGATCATAGGTGAATTGCGATGACTAGCAAAATAATTAGTTCTTGGTTTGATCGACGTGTACAAGATATTAATTGCTTATTTTTTTATATAATAAAATTTTTCCGGGAATATAATAACCAAAGTACACGTAGTATGCTATTTTAAAAACGAAGATTTCATCGCTCCGTAAAAGACACACCAACCAACAACCATACCGTTCTTATTTGTTAGATGCGCGGAAAGGCATTGATGTTATAGACATTAGTGCTTATAATTATAATATTTATTTATTTTTCGCATTCCTTTGCACGTGTTTTAATCTCTTTTTTGGACTTCGTCAGCTTTATCCGCAGTTACACCTCATAGGAAATATATAGAAAACGTTTTTTTATATTACATACATGCCGCAGTGCAGCTTAAAAAATTAATTCGCAACTGATTGATCAGCAACTTCTACAATTACTGAGCTGAGCTTCATTAACGTCTCACTTGACTAGTCGTTGGGCTCGCGACGTTAATTGTGTGGAGCAAAAAGCAAACTCATCGGGCACTTTCATCGCTGCACCGATGAAATTGCCTCAGACGTGAGCAGCGACATTAAAGCCCAAAGAGCGGAGTAACGCAACGTCGATTGTAATGTCACGCTAAGTAATGGCGACGTGTAACAAAGGACTGGTTTGGAAAGCGATGAAACAAGCAACAAGCGAAACGAATTACCAACGTGTAAGGTTACCACGTCTCGTGAAGCCGAAGCAAATGTTTTGAAGTGGGGTCAATCCTTCTAGAGCAGTATGCCCAAACTTTTTTCTCATAGGTAAATTTCAAAATTTAACTGGTTTCGATGAAATCGATTCTGCTACATTTCTACTCTCTAAACTCTACTCTCAAAACTCTTCAAAACGTGCGAAAATTAGATGTAATCCTAAATCCGGCCTAATGTTTCATTCTTACCTCATGCCTGTTAATATATTGTATATATTAACAAATTAAGTGACGTCTCTGATCATATAAACTCAATTGTTCAGTAGATATACATGAATTCAATTAAATTAGAACTTAACCAGTATGTTAGTAGACTAAACAGATAATAATAAACTTAAGAATACCAGAATTGCATTGCTATCACCATATTTTAATGAACACTCACTAAAAATATAAACAATAGTGTAGCGCCTACTACAAAATGTACTTATCTGTGATGGAGTAATGATCCATCTAAATCTGGCAAGGTCACCGATAAAGAGTCGACAGATGTGTTGAAATAGCTTTTAATCAGATTTTATTCATTTAGTCGAAAAGAGGGATATCCAAACGAGTTTAAAAAAATATTTGAATAGCAATTAAACCAACATCTTGCAAAAGTTAAAACTTTAGCAATGACTTTCCATGTTGTATATTTATTAGCATTTGTATCGTTCTCGGGATCTACAATCGTAAGCCTGAAAATATTCCCTAAAAACCCGAGTAGGGTTAGGAACTTGAAGGGAAGCCAAAAATTACGAAAAATTCTTATGCAGTAATTCTAAGTCCTCCTTAAAAAAGGCTACACTTGGCGGCACATAGATATGAATGGCGACGAATGATCCACAACAAACTCCCCCCGAGGTGGTCACTACTCTCAACATTGAGGAAACCGACGCGAAGAGAGAGAAAAGGCTTTTGCTTTTGATATTATAAGAATGGCTTTTTATGCTGAGCATAAGCGCATTCCGGGTGTGGCAAATGCCTCCCAAGGTTCTTTAGGTATGCAGAGGCGAGGACATAGTTATAAATTTTCAGCATCGTTAATCGGAAAATAGTAATAACCAAACACAAACGCAGAGTTCAAGCGGCTATTTTGTAAGATTAAATATTTTTTTTAAGATTTGAGATAAGTGGAAGGAAAGTTATGCTGTTAAATAACTACCGTTCATGTTATGAGAATTCAAAACAATAATTGAGAAACAATTATTAAACTTAGAAAATAATTTAAAGCTAAAATTTCAAATGGTGTCTTATGACACCTTTGGTAGAGATATTGTGTCGCACCATGTTGTTATGGTGAAGTGTGTCGTTTATGATTAGGGATGTAACGGAGCTTCGACTCCGACTCCGATAAGTCGGAACTTCCGATTGATATTGTACCTCCGGTTCCGACTTCGGTTCCGACACTTTTGAATCGGAGGTTTTAATCGGAG
>DWHO01004393.1:0-11099 GCA_018247575.1 Eurytides lysithous rurik
AACTGAGATGTATAAATGACGATTCATAAGTGCTTGTAAAGGCCTATTTGAATAAAATATTTTGATTTGATTTGATATATTTCTGGACGTAGAGTGTAGTGCAGAGTCAAAATCTGTGTTGCTATGGGCGAATGTCGCTTACTAACATGCTATTCAACACGATTTCTTTCAAGGAAAAAAAAAAAAGATTAAGGACAAAAATTTCAAGTAGAACGTTTAATTATTTATTTGTGTCTAGGTAAGAAAAACTTTACGTATTAAAAAAGAATCAAAAATTAGACAGAATTCCTTTTGTGATATGGTATCGAAATGGGGATAAAAACGTTTTGTGAAAATCTGTCATCTGTGTTTTAAAGTTAGTTACTGAGGGTAAAAAAAAATAAGTTCGTCATAATTAATGAAGTGGACAAAGTCGCCGATATTAGTCTGTTTCTAAAATAAAAGTAAAATAGTTAAAATGCTTTGATGCTGAATGAACATTGTTGAAGTGATTTTTTTATTTGTAGCAATTGTTTTTGCTTGTAATAATCATCAATAGTGTAGTTGCAACATTGAATATTTGAAAGAGTCATTTCACTGATCGGATTCTTTGTTAACGATAGTTTTGCAGTTGTTGGAGAGCTTGAAGCATACGGAAAGTTAAAATACAGTGACTAAGTGCAGTTGTAAATTGTGGTGTACTATTCGAATTATTAAGAGTGGAAATTGTTAAAAACTGTTAAAGTGAATCATTTTTTTGTTAGTTTTCAAATGATTGTGAATAAATAAAATGTGGGTGAAGTTAGGTAGCTTGAATTATTGCTAAGAAAAGAAGAAAGAGCAGAAGGATACAAGGTCTTGCTAGTCGTCGTTAAGCGGTAGAACGAGATTCGGAGGTGATACCGTGAGTACTAATTTTAATAATTTAGTGCCTGAATTCTACCCCGTTATGGATAGCGCTGACATCTGACGTGTTACGTTTTCATACTCGTGCGAAACTACCGCCTTTTAAAATAGAAAAAGGAAAATACAAGAAACGCAGTTGTGCAAGAATACTTTATTTCATATTTTAACAACGATAAAACTGAGCCCGATTTCAACTCTCACACTTTGATATTTTAATATAGTGAAGCGATGCGTGAATGGTTGTAATGTTTCAAATAATTGCTGGAATTACAATCCGAAGCGTTTCGTACAACTTCGCGTTGAACAAAAACTCCGTGAAAAACAAACGAGGCGGCCAAAGAGCGGAGGCGATGTTTCGCGCCGTCGCTGTTCGCGACTCTCCGACAATAATTGCTCCAATTTGGCGGGAAACACGCGCGCCATTCCTATTTATTTATTTACTCTGTATTTACTGTGCAACACGAACGAGGGCATTGCTCGAAATTTTTAGTTTTTTTTTTGGTAATTAATTGTAAACGCTTTTGAAAATTCTTTCGTTCGTGTATTAGATAATATAATTACTATTTAATTTTAAAATTATTCGTCTGATCGTAAACATTTTATTGAAAATTATTTTTTTATCGTATAATTCTTTACGATTTTCAAAGAGTAGCAATGCTGTCAGCAATCTGATTTCTCATAAAGAACAAAGCCCAGATGGCAACAGCTTTGTATGGCCATTAAGTTTCCTCTATTAATGATGTATGTATCTAGCTTTGGCTACTTATATCACGATTGCAAAAAAAAAAAAAAATAAAATCTGTTTTATTTAAGATATTTCAAGCCACTTTAAGATATTAACATAGTCTTTGTTAACAATGCGACGTATTTGTACTAGTTAATTATTAGTAGTAGAAGTCGCAGTCTAAGTAAAAATAAAAACTGAGATTGTACGTATAAGAAATTACAAATCTGTATTACAACGTAATATGTTTAAATTTCGCAAAGAAGGGAAACAACTGTCCGAAATCGCGAACATAAATAAAATAGAAGCGCTCGCGCCATGTGATTACGACATTTATTTTTACGTTACTATATTTTATTATTACATAATATTCAGACAGCCAGTACCTACGGACGGACAACACTGCGCCGGTTGTTAAATATTTGTCTGCTCGAACTAAACATGGCTGCGGGCACGAACGCTCCTCCCTGTAGGGTGAATATACTCACAAAGGGACACTATATTTTTCTTCTGCTGAAGTGAGAAAGTTTCGACCGAGTGAGAAGAGAGTTGAGTATTGAAGTGATTGTTTAAAGATTCCCAGAATAATTAATTTATTATAAAAAAAGACGATCGATACGTTAATTTTCTGGGTAAAGTGAGGCTATCAATGGCTGGACATATTTTTTTATTAGAGAAGATGAAAAAGGTGATTTTGCATATTATTAAATTACTATTGGTACTAAATGATCATAATCGAGCAGTAGGACGTGTTATGAGAGATGCTTCAGCTTGCAATTGTTCAAAGATGACTATTACAATCGTTTAGATCACATCTTTACACCTACATTCCTGCCTTCCAAATATTTTTTTTTCAAATGGTTTCAGTTTCTGTGTGTATTTTTTTCTGCCGGGACTCAAGAGTTTGCTGTTTCCTTACGTATAAATGTTGTTTAGTATCATCATTTCGCCATCACATCCATGTATAATAATTCTCTTTTCGCGTTATTTTTCTTCCAATGTTCAATAACTGTTATATGAGAAAAAATTCTTTAATTAATCTTTCTTTCTTTAAAATTGAGCCTTAGTCACTGAAATAGGGGATAACAATACGTAAAACGTAGAATCTTAACGAATTACCGGACTGTCCGCGATCAGACTGCGACGTGGCCGCATTAGCCGACTGGGCAGTGATTGCCTCAATCGTGCGGGAAACACGGCGCGCGGTCTCCCGTATTACTGATGCTCCTCCACAACGCGCACGTACCGCGTGCCCGTGGTGCGTCGTCATTTTTGAGCTCCCGGAATAATTGGGAGGTAGAGCCGGGCGCACGGGATAAGGGTGCAGCCAAGCTAATACCTTAATAGCTTAGCAGTTTTCCAGCCGTCTCGAAGTAAACTAAGTTTCGGATTGTTGGATATAGATTACTTTAAGCAAAGGACATATATTTTTTTAATTAAAATTCGAAGCCGTTGTCTTCGTCCGTCGGATTTCTTTTATCTCCAAATGTACAAGCATTTCCGAACTTTGATGACTGTTTCATCCGTACTCATCTATCTAATTATTATGTTTATGCGCTTTTATTCGTAATGGGTTACGTCTTTACCGAGTGAGGAAAGGTACAATTTTTTTTTATCGAATAGTCTAACAAACGGGCAAGCATTCCGCCTGATGATAAACGGTCACCACCGCCCATGGACATTTGCAAATTAAAGAACTTGCAAATGCGTTGCCAGCTTTTAAGAGGTGAGGGGAGGATTTTGAAAAAGTGAGGGAGAAGGAGTAAGAGTAAGTGGGTGAGGCGAGGAAGGAGGAGGAGGGAGAGGAAGAGGGGGATGAGCCACCGGCTACCTCACTCACCGGACGAAATGCGGAAGCAGAAACACTTCCACTTTACGACGATTTTCTGTGAGGTCGTGTTACTTATCCCGTTCGAGCCGGCCCATTAAGCAGCGGGAACAGCTGCGTGGCTCTACCACCGTAGACACAAGAAAAGACAAGACACCGTAGAAGGTACAAGTTGGGCAAGTAGACTTGTCCCAGTTAGATTAATTCTGATTGGAAAACCCCGATTGCGGTTAGCCTTAATATTGCGCTATAATGTACGTATTTAACAACGGTTTTGCGAGCAATTTTACCGACTGAAGTTTAATGCAACAACAACAAGCTTTCGATAATTTAGATGTCAACCGAATATTTTTTTTAATTATTTATTAAAATTTAAAAACGACCAAATCAAGAAATAATTAAGAAAGAGATATGAATATAGACCTCATTTTAACTCGGCGGTAAAAAAGTTAATAGTGCCAAATATTTTTTTTAATAGTATGCAATTGAAACGAGCTTTGTGTTCTAAGCTAAATTTCTTTGTGCATTTTATTGATTCTAGTTAAAAAATTGACATTTACAAATATGCTATTTCATGTTACTGTTTACTAACGATTCAAAAAATATTGTCTATAGGTACACCACACCTTTCATGAACACATTTTTGTATCAATATCAAGATTATTTTGTTATGTATGTATGTTTGTTATGTTATGATTGATATGTACAAAAAACAATGACCATAAAAAAATCACTCAGACTTTAAATAATGTAATAACAACAATAATGTTGTTCCCGACCGATTTTGGCATCGTTTAAAAGGATTTTAAATAACGTTAGAAAAATAATATTGGTGGTCCCAACCGATTTTTGCCACGGCGGCAAATCTATTAGAGATCGGCCAACTACGCGGGACACGTTTTAGTGCACAAGCGTTTGCGTAGACACTAGTGTACGCACTCTTCATTTTGCTCTCACAGTCCCATGGGGTGGATATCCGACACGACTGATAAGAGATTAGGGGCAGAGGCGGTGACATTAAACCGACCTTTTAGTAACGACTCTTCTAATCCACCGCTAGATGGCGGCGACGAGTAGGCGAGATGGACTCGATCGATCGACGTGCCATTTCCACGTATAGATCGTCTTACTTTTCATGCATTCGGGTAATCGACCCATAATGCCCTAAACCAATTAAGAAACATACACAAAGTAACAAACTTTGTGTTTTTATTTCTTAAAAAAGTGACTTTTATAGTTATTGTACCTATTTAGGCAGTAGTATTAGTAATAGTTGCTTTATCAGGGTGACTTCAGTAACTACGAATTGAATGAGGGTATATCATAGGTTCTAATATGTTTCTCCCATATAAGATTCTTTGTTGTTTTACCATTAACTTTGAAGATACATCAGGGAACTCCTTAAGATATAGAGAAATAGGAAAAATTTATTTTTTTCGGATTAAACATGTTTTACGTCTGATGAAGATATTATATATATAGCCAAATTTAAAATAAGTATAAACGATCTAGAAAGAAACGTTCCGCTCCTCTCTGTTCTTTGTTTACGTAATGTTCCGTGTATTAAATCAATTATTATTTACAACTCGCTTCTTAAGCGGAATGCATTTTGTGTATTTAAAAGTTACTATAGTGACTAACTACTGAGGCATGAAAATCAAATTTCAATTAATCAAATGAATATACTTTTATCAAGTTCATCGCTATAATTTGATAAATTTCTTGGTGAGTCAATAGATTGTACTGGATAGCGATTTGATAGGATAGTCGACTATAAACAAATGTGTACACTGTGCGAAGTACAATCCTTTGTCTCGGTGCAAGTGCCTATGGTCGGCGACATGTATAATGGGCCCCCTTGGGCCCGAGACAATTCGGAGGCCCCGCCCACGCGACAGGCACGCCCACCCGGACTAACAAACCTTTTCACATATGCATATATTTGCACAAACATGCTAACCTCACTCGGCTCTACGCTGATCTCTTTCTTGCCGTAGGTGCATTCGATATCGCACTATATTTGTTTATAGCGTTACTATGCGTTACCGTAGTTATAGATAATGGTTATCCGTGATAGCAGAAGCATGTGTACGTTATGCGTTTCTGTTCTTATCGCAGTAAGTAATACTGCAGTGTTCATAAGATCTGCGTTCAAATTCCTATAAGTCTTAACTCTCGCCGAACCTTTGAGCTCTTAGTGTCATGTCAATTGTGGAAATTGACACCATGTATTTTATGTGACATCAAGACTTTCTTTAACCGTCGACGCTTACCACTTTGAAGTAAAAATTCGTCAAAGTTTTTAAGACCGATTTTTGTAGTTTATCCAGATATTAAAAAAAGTGTCGTTTTGTATTAATAAATATGTACAATGCAGAAATGCAATCTGTCGAGCAAATGATAATTACGATGTGATAAGTTAAGTTAAGCTCGAAAACAACGTAATACAAAGGACCATTTGATAAGATAGTGATTGATATTGTATTATTTGTAAATTTTCGATAAAGTAAAAAAAATAACACACCGACGTATTTTATCTTTATTCTGAGGATTTGATATCGATATAACGAGATTGTCCCGTGTTGTTAAAATATTTCAACACTAGTTTGTATAAAACTTATCATTTCCTAAATTTGATAATTTAGGTCACAGTGTCGTGTTCCAGTGTTTAGTTTGTGGTGTTTTGTGTTAATTTTATCAATGTGTGTTAGTGCCATCCATGATATTAACTGATTAATGGTCTGATTAATTATAACGATATCCACCGAAAGGAAAAGACTATTAACAAAAAAATGGTAATAATTTTTATTTAAATTAGCCTCATATCGTGTCAAATTAATAGCGGCGAAGCGCATCTGTCGAATGAGATGTTTAAAAAACAAATTTGACGTCCCACTTCACAACTATTAGGGCATCGATTACACCAGAACGGGTAACACTAAATTAATCTCAAAACCAAGCGTGGAGAATGACACCGAAAAAAACAACGCATACGGACCCTGTTGCAAACCGTGGCGGATCGGGTTAATTTCTGCCTTTCAACCCTCTAGCCCCAATATCACCCTGAAGGAGTCGGCTGTATCGAAACCGAGCAAACTATCGCAAAAGTGTCTCTACGACGACCGAGTAGAGTTGCAATTTGTAAAGTGACGGTATCAACGGGCCAGCGTGCCGAGGGCCGGGCGAGGTCGGGGCCGCGAGGTGGGGTCTGGTGGCTGGGCGGGACCGCCGAGGCGGGGCCTCCGCGCCAGTCGCCGCCGAAGCTTAGTCCGCAGTGAGCGGCTCGCGATGCCGCACCATGACGCCGCCGCACAGCTTCGCGATCCGAGACCTCCTCCCGGAGGCCTCGTCCCGCTCGCCCTCCCCCTCCGACGCCGAGCTCGACGTCACCGGCACCGGGACTCCACCACCGGGCTCCTCGAAACCGGCCGACGAACGCAAAAGTGAAAAACCCGCTTACAGCTACAACGCTCTCATCATGATGGCCATTCGCAGCAGTCCCGAGAAGCGGCTCACCCTGAACGGCATCTACGAGTACATAATGAAAAACTTCCCTTATTACAAAGAGAACAAGCAGGGCTGGCAAAATTCCATTCGTCACAACCTCAGCCTGAATAAGTGCTTCGTGAAAGTGCCGCGACACTATGACGATCCCGGTAAGGGTAACTACTGGATGCTGGACCCGTCGTCTGATGACGTGTTTATCGGTGGAACTACCGGGAAGCTGAGAAGACGTTCGACAGCAGCTTCGAGATCTCGGCTGGCGGCGTTCAAGCGGGGTGCGATACTGCATCCTATGTTTGGAAACCCTTACGCATCCCTGGTGGGGTTGTATCCGCCATTGTTGTCCGTATACGGGAGGTATGCCCTCCCCAGCCCATTGTTAAGGTTGCCACCACCTCCACCGAACCCTTACCATCAGCTGTACAGGAGGATCCACGGTCTTGCACCGCCGATCAGCCCTCCCGCCCATCCGGATCAGGAGACGCATATATTGAAGCACAGTTGATAGACGAGTTGTGAGGGATATGGTCTTCCGAAGGTATTCCCGCGATACCTTGTCCAAGACCAAACTGGCTTCGAAGAGTTAAGACTGTGATAGATATGAACAATCGAGTGTGTATAAATATGCCGTGTCTATAAGAACTAATGGTGACTCTATTTATTTGTTGCAGTAAGAATTTATTTAATGAATATAATTAAACGTTAAGAGGCTAAATTTAAGTTATATTGGACGCAATAAATGATGTTTCGCTGTAAGCAGTTTGCTTAAAAACGGTGTTCATATTTACCCACTTTAATATATACATCAGCCATTTCTTTTTTATCCCAATATTTTTCCTATTAGTTTCATGTAATAAAACTAATAATTTTATAAGTTAAATATTAGATTTTGCGCGAAAGCGAGACGCCTCACTAATGTTTTATTCGATAGTTAAAAATATATCTAATACATTTCAGGTTAAAAAATCTGTTCTTGATGAATTGAGAAGCCATTAAATGTCGAAACAGAGTTTCAATTTAGTAAAACTTCTATTCTGCGTAATGTCGATACAGTAAATATTTTTTTTTTAAGACTATCATCTTAATAGTCCGTGGCTAAATGTCGTTGGAAATATGGTATAGTTTTTTGGCTTCAATAAGAATTAAAATAGTAACAGTTTTTTAGGACAAAGGTCGAATTATTTATTAGTGGGATTCCTAATTGCGGCCTCGAAACTGAAGCCGAAAGTTGTTGTGTACAACATAACAGTATTAACCCATTAGTAATGGGTTAATAATGTTATGTTGTACGGTTAAGGTTAATAAATATGTCATAAATATTGTATATGTCAATAAAATCGAATCGTATTTAGATATATTAGATTTGGTCGTTATAAAGTTAGGTTATGTTAACAATAATCCTCTTTATTTATACCATTCTCTAAAAGAAATATGATATCAAAACACTTAGCCTAAATAAGTCAAATTCGTATAGTAGTTCGGAATGAAATTAATAATTGACCTTATTTGATCTTGCTAAGTATGTCCCTTAGATATTATAATGGTAAAATCCATAAAAATCCGTATAATTAATAAGATCATAGCTTTTTTTTAATTGGACGAGATAGCAACTGATTTAGTACTTACACTCTTTTAGTCCTGGCGAAGTACATCTTAAGTGGTCATATTTCCATGCCATTAACGTGTATATATTGAAATAAAATTTAATTAACGAAACAGATAAGAATCTTCTGTTTACAGCTATGTTTACGACGGCGCGGTAAACAGTTTTTTTTTTCGATTTTGATAAACTTTATTACATATTCACATGATATTTTTATGATCATAACTCCAAACTGTCGAAAGCGGAACGGACTCCTGGGATTTATTTTAAAGTTCTATTCTTTGAACAAAATACTTGCGTTATTGCATTAATCAAATATATTTTTGCAATTCGGTTTATAAACGAAATATAAAATGATGATGTTGAAAATAACTATTAAACTGACATGAAATATTTATTTATTTGACTGGCCCGTTGGTGTAGTGGTTCGTGCTCCTGACTACAAAGCCGGAGGTCGCGGGTTCTTTTCCCACTCAGGACAAAACAATTGAACAGAAGTATTTCTTAATCTTAAATTAATTAAAGTACTAATTAATGCACGCAGTGATAGCACGCTAATTGATAGCTCCGGGGTTCGCGAGGGGTTAAGTCATTAAGCTTGTATTTTGTGTTAATGTTTGTTACCATCATTTTCTGAACACAGTGAAATGAGATTAGACCCTTCTAGGATATTTTCGTAAGTCGACAGCTAGATAGCAGATAACATTTAATTTTGCTAATTTTCTGTTAAAACTATTCGTGCATGGAATTTACTTGATTTACTCGTATGTAGGTTGGCTATTATTGTGTTAAGTGTATATTGTAACGGTACTTTAAAACAGCAGCTGTTGAGTTTCTAGCCGCTCTTGTCAGCAGAACTGCATTCCGAGCCGTTGGTAGCTTCGTCACGAACTGAGATGTAAAAATGACGATTCAAAAGTGATTGTAAAAGCCTAGTTGGAATAAAAAAAACTCGATTTGAATTGAAAAGTTGAAATAAAGTAATAACATAAGATATGTGTAGTAAAAGCCTTAGCCTTTTCACATTACAAGTCTAATTTAGTGAAGCGTATGTGGTTTTTTTTTACACCCGATAAGTTTTTATCAAGTGTTATACTGAATAAAGATGAGAGACAAAAAAAGAATAAGAATAAACATAAGACTTTGACTTCACATATGGAAAAAGTAACACGCTGCCAGTTTTGTGGATGGAATATCTCATCATTTCTCAGGTAATGCGCTTGGATTCCACCAGGTAAACGGTTCGCTACATTACGGCTACATGAGGTAGTGAAAAGTCTGTGAAAAAAATGTATTAACTTTGGTAGTGCAAAATAAAAACATTTCCTCATTTAAAACCTTACTGTATTATTATTAATAATTTTATAGTGCTTTTTGTTCGTTTTGTTTCTTATTCCGAGAAGAAACGAAGAAAGACAAAGATGAGAAGACAAGAGATTTTCGAATAAATGTAGTTTTTTGAACGTAAAGTCCCATGTTTTTTTGTGTTCCTAAAAAAATTGTAAAAGACGACAGTGAAGTAACAAATAATCCCCTGTTATTTCAAATGAGTGTCAATCTGTCGAATCAGAATCATAGTTGAAAACTAATTAATAGGGTACTATGCCATATCGTAAATATACCACAGACAGGAAAACAATAAAATAAATTAATCGTACATACACGAGCTTTTAGTAGGTAAAAATTTACCAAATTTGCTAAATTTCTTTATTATAAATTGCATCAATTAACCATTGACTATTTGACTGGCCTGTTGGTGTAGTGTTTAGTGCCTCTTACTGCAAAGCCGAAAGTCGTGAGTTCGGTTTCCACTAAAGACAAAATATTTGTGCGAAAATAGGAAGCTGAAGTAATTATAACGGTAAATAATTTTTACAGCATATCTCATGCTCTGTGTTTATGACTTAGATAATAACAACGATTGTAGTGCGATGCTTCAGCAAATGTGAAATCACGGATATAAGATATATTTCAGCTCGGTACAATCATTGGGTAGTACAAAAGTTGCTTTAAACATATAACACGTTCGGCGTTACACTGCACGAGTGGTCTTAGTAATTGTTTCTATTTATACATCATATTCTTATCTTATTTCTGTAACTAACTTTTCATTCTATTTATAACAAATTAAACATCATGCCGTTTTTTAGCCAACTAGACAGTTTATATTGAATTCTCGTACTTGTTTAAGCGGTGTACTCTTATGTATATGATGTATCTTTTTGATGTATTGCAATCAGGAGTTTCGGATCGACTAGCAATTACTAACTCGTAAGAAACATTCATTAACATCATGATGACCTTTAAAACTATTCATGGCTAAAAGTTTCGCAAGAGTTAAAGGTGGTAGAGCCACGCAGCTGCTCCCGCTGCTGATTGGGCCGGATCAAACCGGATAATTAGCACGACCTTACAGAAAATCGGAGTCGTGTTTTTGCTTCTGCGTTTCATCCGGTGAGTGAGGTGACCGGTGGCCCATCCCCCTCCCCTTCCTCCCGCTCTCACTCCCCTCCCTACCCTGCCTCCATCTTTTCCCTCTCTCGTAGCAGCTACAT
>DWHO01004394.1:0-11098 GCA_018247575.1 Eurytides lysithous rurik
GTATAGTACTGTGTTGTTGTGGGCGGATGTGTTACTTGCTATCAGTTGAAAGGTTTTGTTTTTATCATTTAAAAACAGTCCACTGTACAAAAATTATATCTGTAAAAACTGAAGCGTTATCAATAACATGACATCCCATTGTAATTTTGTGTACAAATTTACAATTCCAATTAAATAAATCTGATATCAACCAGATAAATCATAAGGAATAAATAGATGATTTTGAAGCATCAATAGCTTTCTTATGTGCATTATCTCGAAACGTAGATCCATCATCCAGTCCAATTATTTGTTTGCCCTGACTTCCAAGTAATGTTGACAAAAAATTAGCTTCGGTGATATTTTTTACTTACCGATATCGTCGTACTTGGTTAGTGTTTCATTTCAACAAAGAAATGGAATAGTTGGAATGTTGCCATATTCAGACAATCAAAGGACTTGTATTGACTTAAAAACACTAGGAAATATTGGTCTCTCGTGTAATATTGCTTGCTACTAATATACAGATATATATAAGTCTGTAAAATGACCGGGTTATCCTCATTTGTATTTTTTTGTATTTAAAAAAATGGGTTCAGTATTTACTACCCATAAAAAATATTTTAATTAAATTTAATTATTAGGTCTCACAAACTGTAATAGAATCTGACTAGATTTTATAATTTTATGTTTGTATACAACAATCAGATGTATATCTGTATACACATATGCATAATTAACAATAATTGCGGTTTATATAAAGCCGAAACAATATACCGTCAATGAATCCAAAGGAACATTACAATTAAAAACAAAAAATCAAAATCTAGGCTACAGTAGGAGAAAGAAAATATATCTTTTTTTTTCTGTTAAAAGAATCGTAAATAAAATGTACAATGATGACTTACGAACAGTTTTCATTCACTAGAACTCTTAGCCTATCGTAAACCCGAGTGAAATAAGGCAAGTTGAAATATTTTGCGGTCTAATCAGTAACTACTATAATGGGGCCAATTTCAAAAGATATTGATAAACGTAAGATAGTAAATATAAAAAAATATATATTCGACAAATCTGAAAACAACACGCAACCTTGACAACCTTTGACAACCAATGACAACCTTTTGGATCTGGATTTTTATAGCTTAACATTTTATTCTTTTAAGTGGTAAAACGTTTTTACGTGAATAGTAATTATTCTTTCTTACTAAAGTGTACCCTCAACGAATTATTCCTAAACGAATATTACCGTCAAATTGAATACTTTAAGAAGGACAACAAACCAACTTACTTTGCTTTGCAGCGGGAAAGGAACAAACAATATTGGTACATAGAAAAATCATAGCTAGGCAGGCTGTAATTTCTGGATGAATCAGCGGAGTTGGAAAATTGGATAACACCAGCCGGCGCGGGCAGTTAAGTGCGGTAAAAAGTTGTAAAATAATTCCGAACTCCGAAATGCTTTGACCCGCCAGTACTTAGGGCGGTACGCTTCTCGTTTTTATTTTCTTTTTCGACAGAATACAGTCGAATTCCTTAATTAAAAATTTACATCAGAATACATAATCTGTCTCTTTAAAACTCTTTATAAGCTACGACGCCATTATGAAAAAACGATAAAGTTCGATAGGGCCTAAGAGTGAGTTATTGAGGACAAAATAACGACTTATCCTAAGACATAGCCCCGGTGATGTTAATTTAATGGTTGTTTTTATTTTTATAAAAGTTGAGAAGATATCCAAAATAACAGATAATAAGTAAGGAATACTTAAAATAATTAAATAGTGAATAGAGTTAATTAATGTCATTAATTATTACCACTGTAGATATATTAAGTACAATTCGTTTCCAATTACTTTACTAACGTTTAAGACGGGTAAGAAGTGGTTTCCTAACCAGGCAAAAAGTAAAAGAATACATATTTCTACGTCAGACAGATATTTGAAGAGGATATAGGATCAAAATACAACACTACACACCTCGGCAGCACGCAACCATCCATTCCATACCATCTGCATGGCTGGTATAATGATGGAGGATAATTTCCTATGTTTTCTGTACATTTCTTGCACTAGGAGTATACATATTAGCCATCATATAATTACCGTAAGTGTTACTGCTGGAAATGTAATCATCAAGTTCATTTAAAAAATAATATACACAGACTGATATGTTTTGATAAAAGGCAACATTTATTCCAAATGAAACCGCACAGCGTCACCGGTGCAGACACGAACAGTGTGTTCACGCTCCAGAAGCTAAGCAGATAACAAACTGACTCCACTCCCGCATCAGGCGGAACTTATTTGCCGTCGGATAACGTTAACAGTTTACGTTTGCGTTTGAGTTGAGTAAACGCGGTGATTTGCGTTAAGTGCTAAATCATTCTCTTCATTTTATGTCAAACAAATGTCTTCATTGGAAACTCGTGAAGTGCACGTGTAGTACGCTAAACGATTACAAACCTGTGGCCGGAATTCAACGCTGTGTGTTCGCAGGAAATTATAAACATTTACAGAGCTTTTGAACAATTATAAAGTGATTAATCTTTAAAGCAAATGCCAAAAGCTCTCTTCCTATTTAATAAATTGCAGCAGTAATTATACCACGTGACCGACTTTTGTAAATGGAACAATTATTAGTTTTATTTTTGCCAAAAGTTTTTATTTTGTAATTGTAACCCAATTATCGTTACAGGGAAGATTAAAAATTTCCGGATTCATTTATAATAAATAGACCGGGCTTTTCTGTGGTCGTTTATTACAGAAGCAATGTCTCCGAAATTTATTATCTATGAGAGGTTTATAATATATAGATAGATAGATAGATAGATAGATAGATAGATACTTTATTGCACACCAGAAACAAAAAAGTCAAACATATATATAATCATACAAAGATATCAATGGTATTACAATGGGCGGCCTTATCGCTAAAAGCAATTTCTTACAGACAACCATTAGATGGATAGGAGTTATTAAAAATTAAGATCGGCGGTGCACAATTGTAGCTAAAAAATAATAAAAATCGTATCACAAAATATAAATCTATATAAACTAAATACATAATACATAGCTTACCCTGTGTTTTCAGGCTCAAAGTACTCAAAATCAAAATTCTTTATTCAAAATTGATTTGGTTTACAATCACTTTTTGACATCTAATGGTTCTACTACCTGTTCGGAAAAGAATGCTTCAGTCTTGAGAAGAACAGGCGATACTCTCTTTTTTTATTTTAAAGAAAAAAATTATGTTGACAAATTTTATAATTTCCATCTTGAAGTAGCCTGGAGGCGATTACATCATTCCCATGGTGTGCTATCTTCAATGAAATTATTACTGTATAGTATCCTTTAGCACACAAACGACCTTTTACATTTTTTTTTTAATTTGGCAACAGAATCTTTCTGGAATCATCTTGTAAAAACGTGTACATTGCCCACAAAAAGAATAACTGATTCGTTGTGAACAAGTCTCAGGTAAACCAAACTTGTTTTTGTTCCTAGTGTTAATGTTACGCACGTCACACTTCCTGTGTAAGTCATTAATATTTTTGTGAACGTACATAACATTTTCATTCACGTATTGCGACAGAAGCAACAGTCAATATCTTTAGAGTCTTTTCTTAATGACACTCTCGCATTAAGCCCATAGATAGGACATACTAATAAATAAAGTCAAATTTATCACAAAAAGCTTTTATCATAACAGCAGAATCCTTATCCATATATTTTCTTTTATCTATTACATTTAATGGAATAAATAGAAAGCGATATTTGTTTTCATATAACTGTAAATGTTAAATTCTTATTATATCAGTAGATTTATTTTGATTTGGTATTCATAAAATTCTAGACGTTCCACTGAAATGAAACGTTACGTAATAGAAAATCAAACACGAGGACCCTTGACAATCTCAACAAACAAACACTCGAGAGCTACTGCATCGAGGAAACAATACACAGACGACCATACTGTTGACATTGTTGTTTTCTTAAGTTAATTAGTATTTGTACAATACTATATTCTATTTTCCAATCACAATCCCAAGTGTTTTAACAGGAAAAAGAATATTAAAACAAGTATAAAAATAGACAATTATTCACATTAACATAGAAATTAAAACAATAAAAAATGCCCAAAAATTTCTTCAAATTTTTCATTATACTATTAGTATAAATATTTTGAAACAATGTATTATTAGAACAGCGCAAGATAGTTATATTCCCTCCCGCATTTGCATTCAAAAAAAATAAAATGGACTCAGATGAAACTCAAGGTTGCGGTCATCACAAATCATGTAAAACCAAAAAGGTTTGAAAAATCTGATTACCTACTAACATATCATAAATATGTGTAATTACTACGAAAAACAAAGAACTTGAATTTATTACGCTAAATTGAAAAAACAATAGAAAAATCCGAACAAAAACCTACTTTCGTAGGAGTTTTTATAGGAGTTAACAAGTGAAGTTTGATTCGTTATTAAATTTAAAACTTGTAAAATGAATTTTATTTTTCTTTCGGAGGCAAGTTGCCATGAATATATCAGTTTCGAAACTTTCTGAATGCATACTCTTTACTGCAGAAATCCAAAGACGCAGTTTTCAAAGCTTTTGCCATCGGCGCTTTTCCATCTCCCCTTTGCATGCAGAAAGTCATGTGTCAAAGTGCCCTGAAAGTGATAAATAATATTTCATTCTCGAACAGCTCTTGAAACGAAATCTATTTAATTTTGATAAGATATTTTATGAAAAGCTTAATAATTTCAACACATCATTTAACATCCTTTGAAGGATTAATAGAAAATTGGTTTTGTGGTGGTAGAGCCACGCAGCTGTTCCCGCTGCTGAATAGGCCAGCTCGAACCGGATAAGTATCCACGACCTCTCAGAAAATCTTGCGTGTTTTTGCTTTCGCGTTTCGTCTAATGAGTGAAGTGGCCGGTGGCCCGTTCCCTCCTATCCTTCTCCTCTACCTCTCTTTTTCGCCCTTTCCTCCTCCTCCCACCTCTACCACCATTCCTTCTTCTTACTCTCTCCCTCTTTTAAAAATCCCTCCCCCCTTAAAGGCTGACAACGCATTTGCAAGTTCTGTTGCAGATGTCCATGGGCGGCGGTGATCGCATACCATCAGGTGAGCCGCTTGCTCGTTTGTCAGCCTAATACATAAAAAAATACATAAAACTATTAATAGAAAATTTATTAAACTTACTTGATTGGGAGGGAATACCAAAAGACATTGACTCCGCCTTTTATAATCCTTTTTTAAAAGGCATATGCAATAGAGAAAAAAAATATTAACATTTACACGAATGTTGGTGCGATTATTCCCTAATGTGACGAATCTTTGATGAATTGTTCTGTACACGACTCTAAGGTTTAGAAACCGTTATGATAGTAAAAGTAATGTTTTTTTCTTTCTATTGGTATCACGTCTCATATTGGGTACTGTTAGCGAAATCTGCAGAAAAACTTATCTAGGAAAATGAGACAATAAAGGTCCTTGCTTTTCAGATAATATTAATAAATCAGAAAATAAAAACTATAAATAAACAAAAAACTTTAAAGGAAATAATACAAAATAAATTTAACAGTTATTCCATGAACGTAAAATACATCAATGTCGCCTACTTGCCGATTTTTTTCATATATACTAATCTATTTCTGAAGTCATGAAAGTTAATGCAATACGATTCCTGCGTATTATGCAAGGCATTTAATCTTGTGATATATATTGGTAAATTAATCGAATGACGTAAAGATTTACGTCTGCGCCTGATAAAATACGACGTTGGAATCGTTAATTCTACGTTAAAAATACTCTATGTGAATGGCACACGAAAAAATGTTGCGTAATCATTGAGAATAATTGGATGAAATAAAAGTTGCGTAAGTTTGAAAAATTTGCTTATTTCTACTATTTAAAAATTATTCCTGACCCGCGCAAGACTGCGCGTTTTCGTTGTAATCGAAGAACAATCATTTATTGTTATATTTTTTTTTACCATAATAAATTTGAAAGTGATTCAAGCACCTACAACGGTGAAGATTTTAATCAGTGTTATCTATTGCCTTAATATTTGTTAACCTTACATAGCTGTTTCAATACAATCCCCGAATATGATTATGAACCAAAATCCTATATCGTAACTTCGTCAGGGGCCTATTGAAACAAATATTATACATATTAACTTAAAAAACAAATCGTATAGCATGAGCATATATACATATATGATCACTATAACTACTACTTTATTCTCAAACAGAGCTGTAATATAATAGATTTTTACTGTTTTATAAAAATGTATGCTGTTACCCATATATATTTTTAATGTGTGTATCAACAAGTAAATTATCTAATTTACTTGTTGATACACACTGGCAGATGCCAGTCAGTTATTAGGGAGTTATAGGAAATTTTCATTGAAAGAGTTTGTAGGAGACTCTATTTCAAACTTTCCCTGGGAAATAATCACATAATTGCCAGATGCAGGCAGAAATATGCAATAAAGTGCAATATTGCCAGCTTAATTATTGAGCATAAAGTCAAGCAGGTATATGGTGTTATTCAGTTCTGGGCAGGCGTATCACTTACCATCAGCACGCGACTGGTTACTCTCCTCACTTTATCTCGTAAAATAGTGCATTTAAAGGTGCCTATCCGTACTCTATTTTTTTCTCATGTTATTGTAAAGTGTATAATTAAATCAAATCAAAAATATTTTTATTCAAATAGGCCATTACAAGCACTCATGAATGGTCATTTTTACATCTCAGTTCGTGAGGAAGCTACCACCGGCTCAGAATGCAGTTCTGCTAAGAAGAGCCGGCGAGAAACTCAACAGTCGCTCTTGTAAAATGTCGTTACAGTATTACCTTAATACAATAATATCTATCCCACATACGAGTCAATCAACTATATTCCACGCAGTTTGGTCCACCAGAAGCAGATACAAAATGGAAGTCGAAATATGACTATCTTTATTTCTAATAACCAACAAGTTGCTGCTTTGTGATTCGTGCTCGAAACGCCTGTGCTCTTAAAATTATTGTAAAATTATTAGAACTGCGTAAGCTTCGAATCAAGCTTTCTCGATGTAACGCTCTTTGTGTGTGTGTGTTTTTTTTAAAGCTTGCAACTATTTTGTTTCTTTGATTTTGCAATGGCAAATCGAGTTGCAACGTTACAAAGAATATTAAAGTGATCCGAGCTTCAACGATGCCAATGGATGTTATCACATAGTTTTCTACGATGCTTTAGAAAATCCATTCCGTTGGTTGAATGGGATAATACAATAGTCGATATTTAAATAATTAACACCATGTTATTCAAATTAATGCTTACATATCGTTTTAATAATAATAAAATATAAGAAAATGTTTTGTTAATATACTTAACTATGTTTCAAATAAACAAAAAGCTTTTGATGTCTCATAGGTATTGTGCAACGAATTTATAAAATTGCATAGTTTGATATTATTTCTTTTCATTAATTTAAAATGAAAATCGTGCGAACTTTATTTAGTACCGTTTGAGTGATGAAATTTTAGAACAATCAGTCAGAAATAGATTAACTTCTGATATGCATATCTGCATCTTAATTGCCATAATGATATTAATTTGTCACGTTATGCCATTAATACAACATCTTTAATTTATTTTTACATATGCCTACTTATTGCAAATTTGCTACTTGTTTTTGTAATTGCTGCTTTAAAACTAAGAGCTAAGTTCAAATCACTGTTCTTTGAAATTAAAAAGTAAGCTGCATCTGCCAAGAGCAAGGATAAGCTAGCTAGCATAATTTGTCGCAAAATGCTTTTAAGGTAATGAGATTTAGAGTACTAAAATAAAGGCTTGTATGGCTGCTATTTTTTGTACAGTTTTAAATAAATTTTTTGGTAATCGAAAATATATAATTTAGTTTTCCATTATATTGATTTAATTCTATATTTGGTCTCAAAATCATATTTTAATTCAACGTGACTTGTCACAAAATTTTTCATTATTAGAAAACAGTCACTAATAAAAAAAATATATTAAAAAAAAACTATAAACCGACTTTAAATAAATCTAATAACGCCCTGATACATCTCTTATCTGATTTTTAAAAAATGAAATATCGGTTAAATATCTAGATGTTCAAAATCTGTTTACAATGAAATTTCTATTCCCATCATCGCGAAAAAGACAGTTATCAAAATCGGTTATTAATTGATTGGGCAATATGGTTACTTGGGGTCTATCTTGAAATATACTCTATATTTTAATGCGCAAAAATAAATCTTTGTAACTCTTACAGTCTATCGCGTTCATGAAACGGAATAAACTTTAGCATTCCAGTTAGAAAAGTGGAGAAAGTTAAAATTTTAATATGATGCTCCCTTAGTATAACATATATTATAATCATATATAGTATAACTAATAGATTAAAACACGTCAAGAAATGAAAAAATATAATACAATGAATATCGTAATCTTTGTAAAAATCCTTCGATCAAATTTTGACCACTCGGCGAATTTGAAACCATATTCATTAGCTTCAAATCGTAGACTAATAAATATCATTTAAAAAACTGCTGCTAAAAACAACTGACCTCATTACAGACGTAACATAAAGTTTTGCTACGTTGGAAACCGGAAACTTAATGCAATAAACTGTTAAACTGCACATACTACGGAAGCCAATAGATAAGAAACTATGCCCCATTCCGATATCTAACAAAGCGTGCTTACCTCTGGTTAATGTTTACCGCTTACCTGTGCGTCTATTCGTTATAAGATCTTGCTAAATTACCACTACGTAAATCAATGCCATCCAGCATTGTGAAACAATGTTGCAAATACGATTCTGAGCAGTAGTCTTACAACATTAAATTAAATTATTTTGGGTACGATATATCATTTTACTTTTATCTCACCTCTAATTTTGTTCTACCTACATACATTGTACCACTTTTAACTGTTTAAGAGTGTTGCTAAATGATTTTACTTTATTTAACCTTTGTGAGATATAGAGTTTTACACTTCCAGGATGTTCATCATAATCATCCGGTGAGTGACCTCAGTGATAGGCCACTGGCCAGGTGGCCAGTGGCCTATCCCCGCCCTCCCCTTACTCTCTCACCCCATACTTCTGCTCAATCCCCTCTCTTCCTCCCACTCCCTCTCTTCTCCTCCCTCTCTCTTACACCTTCTCCCTCCCTTTTTAAAAATCCCTCCTTAAAGTCTGGCAACGCATTTGGTTCTATGATGTTACAAATGTCCATAGTGATCGCTTACTATTAGGCGAACCACTTACTAGTTTGTCCATAAAAAAAAACAAATTTTACCATACATCCTATCTCACAAAATCTACGAATTGTAAATTTCTTCATTTTTAAAGTCAAATTGTCAGTTTAACGAGTATGATGGACAAGCTTACAGAAACTAAACATTATTCTTAGAAATTACGTAGCGTACACTTTTAATTTATTCACCTGACAGTTATTTCATACTCTAATATTACTGAAAAATTTGTTTTTGTTATTGTGATTTTAAAATTACTATTTTGTTGGAAAATCCACCATTACTATATCAGTTGCGGTAAGACCTCATTAATACGTTTATGTTGATGGCGTGGGTTTAGATTTCATCTTTTCGGTTATGTTGATGGCGTGGGCTTAGATTTCATTCCATTAATTTTCGGCAACCAAGGCAACACAACAATACTTTTTCTGTTGCAAATAATTTTGCCTATTGTCTTTTTTGTTTTATAGTTTTTTTGACATGTACTATTCGGGACACACAATATTATGTTACAATATTTTCATGAATCACGATTTTCTTTATCATTTTATACACCTGTTATCAAGCAGTCCGTTTAAGAAAACAGTTATTTTTGTTTAACTCGTAATAAATGTATAAACATTTTTCAACTTAATTCAATTGGCATGCAGTTACGATAATACAAGTTTACAATGAAGCACTAAATCACATATAGTGTATATGGAATAAACTTTTACGCTACTGTAAGATATGCTTAGTCATTGTCAATAAGTTGCTACTCGATTAAAATCGCCATATATTACATTCGTATTATATAACGCCATCAAATACAATTTATACATTTACAATATTTACTATACAATACCCTATTTATAGGTTTATTCCAAATTATGAAATCGCTATAATCCTGCTCCTGTCTTACTAAATTTATTTTAAATAACGCAAAAGTAATTGTTTTCTTACTTGGTTGAAAAACTGCCCTTTTTCACGACTGCGGTAACAGTGTGAAAGTATTGCTTCAGTAAAAACAACTCGTTTCCAGTTAATGGCTACCTAAAGACGGTTTTACTTACGTTCTGAATTGTTACCGCATAGATCTCGCGTTGGAGCGAATTAGTAGGTGCTTTTTTAAGGAATTTCAATTTAAAAAAATAAATAAAATAAAAATGTGTTTAGTTCTGTCCCGTTTCTGACTAGAAGTATAATGTCCCGCGTGTAACGAAAAATAAAATGAACAATAGAATTAGTTGTCGAATCTCATAAAATTATATGGATTCTTTAGGAGCAGTTAAACGACCAAATCTATATTTTATTTTATTGCTATTTTTTAGACTGTATCCCACACGTTTGAAGACCCACAAGTAAATGCTACGTGGTTCATTACTAATAAATATGTCCGCTTGTTTATGAAAGTTAAAATGAAACTATAACATTACGTTCTCTTTCAGTCATGCCATTTCAAACGTTATATAAGCTCAGTCTTCAGCAATTCAAGCATTAAACATAAGCGCTCCGTGAACATGACATCAAAATGTTATGACGTTATTTTAATAACCTACCGCTATAAACATTTCACCCATAAAGACTTAAAACATCAAAGTTATGTACGCTGCAAGTAAGCGTGTAGAAAATGTCTCTTCAAGTATACTTTGCGACTAGATGAGTATGAAGAGGAGAACGCAGAGTAATTTTAAAGGAAATATAGGTTTTTTAGGCAATATTCTTTACGGATATTCCTGAGATACATTATTTTCACATGATGCTTGCACCATTGAACATTGAACTTAATTTTTTTCAATTCCTATTAGTTCACGCTCTCCCTATATCATATATATATATATATATATAT
>DWHO01004395.1:0-11097 GCA_018247575.1 Eurytides lysithous rurik
ATATATATATATATATGTGTAATATATATATACATGTATTATTTTTCATACATATTTATGACCTGGTTCAATTTGTAGCATGGTTTGGGTATTTTGCCATTTTCATTGATGATTTTCACAGGTGCAGTAATATTGTGATACGCTATCCAAACTACACTGTAACATGCAAGGGTATTGGGCCAGGTCCTCCAGAAACATCGCATGTTGGATGCTGTAGTCAGCTTGCTCTGTTCATTTCTAAAGATTACCACAAGCAACAAGACTTAACCATAGACAGTTTGGCTTTAGTAAAAAGTAAGTTTCAGCATCAAGATCAATTTTAAAAATGTTTTTTATTATTCAATGTTATAAGCAAGACACCAATGAGAACCACTTTTAAGTAGTAAACAATTCTTGACTTAAATAAATCTTACTCAGTATTAGTTTTATATCTAGAATAAATTTAAAATTCAATCAATCGCAATTATAAAAGCTTGGAATAATAGATTTTTTTGCCTTCATGATTTGCCTCTGGTCATGTACAAAAATTTTAAGGTTTTTTGTTTAAGTTATTATGAGTACTTTCCAGTTTATTACGTGTTAGAGGCATGAAGAGTGAGTTTTTCACTCCTAAGTTTCTTCATACCTAATGTTACATTTAGTAAGTATCCATACTTATTGCAAAGACATGTTCATGAATGTTTCAGATCTCCCAAAGGACAAAAATTTAAGTGACATGGAAGGTAGCTGGGAATGTGTAGATGATATAAGCGAAGGGAAGATGATATGTGGTCCATCAAAGTTAGTATTTATTTTTTATTAATTATTGTATTTTTTCCCTTATATATTATATATGTCAACAGTCAACAGTATGTATGTATCCTGTAAGAAAAATTGCATTAAATCCAGAATTCTTTTTATCTTTACAATAATTAATGCTCCTCAACACTCTCAGTGCAGGCTCAGAACTTTTCTACACTGAAAAACAATCTTTAATGAAACTTGTTATAAAACCCTTCTATCCTTTGTATATTCCGGAGTATAAAAATAGTACTATACAGTGTAATATGGACTCAGAGGTTGGGAGGAGCTACCTCATGTTTGATGAAGATGTTTCTGCCAATGTGCTAAAGCCGCAAAGGCAAATCATAAATAAGATATATAATATGGAAGATGTTAATAACAGGTTGAATTTTAATCTGATCTATTTTTTAGATTAACCTGTAAATGTATTATAAGACAAATGATTTACTTGTAACCAGTATAAATAATTTTATTAGTGTTAATAAATAAAATAAATTAAAGTTCACAATAAGAAGTTTAAAAAACAATTTATTTTGTTGTTTTGTTAATGGAAGATAAAGTAATTAAAATATGGATGAATTGAAATTTACATATTTTAATGTAGTTATATTTAATGATTAAAAGAAAATGAAATTAAAAGAGAATGGCTTGGATTTTCATTTAGGATGCTTAATAAATGTTATTATCACCCCAATTTCAGGTTGAATTGTTCAACATTCCAAGTGAAAAAGTTCTCTAAAGCATCGCAGAACTTGATAGTGAAGAATAAATCTGACTCTATTATTTACACAAAGGAAGTTGTAAATGATATTCGGCACTTGAGAAAAATGCTTAACTTCGACAAAGAAACAGTTGATCACAAACATAGTATGTGTATTTGGAGGAATATTAATTGGGGGGATGATGCACCATATTGGAACCAATACTATAAGGTTGTCAGGGATTATAATTATCCATTTGAAGTAAGTGTAAATATATGATTTATGTGAACCTCTTGTACCTGATACCTGACTATTGGGTCTTTTAAATCTTTTTATAATTCAATTTCACCATGTAACTCTGGTTTGTATTTAAAAATATTTTGCAAAATACTTAACAACAAAACTATTTTATCTTTTTTATTCTCTTAGCTTTGTTTTTCATATATAATTAAAGACTTATCATTCCTAATCAGTGATATTAAACAAGATTAACATTGCTTCATATACTTCAGACAAAATCTGACGAATGCCGGATCCTTGAACTGATATCTGATGAAATCAACCAATTAATAGATGCACAGTGCACACATGATGATGGAATCAGCACGCTAAAATTGGAAATCCCTATAGATGATCTGATGGCTGTTGTCAAGCATATTACTGATGACAAACATAAAGTAAAGTAAGTTATATACTATACTCCTTTTTACTGGGTCAATGGATAGATTTTGAACTATCTAATAGCTTCTTTGGTTGATCTATTGGCTTGAATTAACAAAGATCCACAGGAGACACAAAGAAGATGTAATTATTATTTTTCTTTTGTATGTGATCACCTCAGATTTAAAACAATTTAAATAAAGTATTTGAACGGAACTGCGGGTATTTTGTCGTTTTTCGAAATAGTTGAACCAACTCAACATGATTAATATTAATTTTTTTAGAGATCTTCTTGAATGGAATGGGTACAAGGTGGTAAATGATATTGTAGTACACTCCCGTTTAGTTGGTGAAAACTTATCTATGGCAACAGCAGAGATTGAATGGCAAGACAATGATGCCACCTCCGATGTAAGAAGACCATTTGAATTTGTAGATGTTGGTGATGTCACATAGATTTTCTGGAATTGTATATAGCTTTGCCAATATATGTGTATATATAAAATATTCATGTTTATAAGACTGTTTGAATAATCGTATGTTTAGTTATAATAAATAATAGTTAGTTAAACATTAAACTGCTTTTCAATTAATTGTACCATAGCAATACTGTCAACCTTATTTTAACCTAAAAATATTTTTTTTCTTTATATAAAATATTTTTTTTATTCATCCTGTCCTATGCCTTCTAAGTTAAGGATGATAACACCAAGAGAACAAAGTAGCAGCAAATATGACTGAAAGCTGATTGAAGAGACCATCATTCTTACGGAATAAAAATTAGATGACGTAAAAAGTAACCTATTTGATTGTTTTAATTTTTTTCAGTGGGATGGCACAGAACTATATTCGACTTCTTATTCAAACAGAAGCATAGTTTCGTCGCAGCTTGTTGGTTTGTTAAAAGTTTTGAACTATATATTTGTGTAAAGAAACATTATGTAGATGTTTGTGTATTTTATGGACTTTGATATAGACTAGTTTGCTATCATAATTCATAGACGGAGCTTAAATTCGGTTTTTGTCTTTAAGACCATATTATGTTGGAACATATTAATTTTAGTTCTTTTTACAAGTTATTGCAGTAACTTATCTCACCAACAATATATTTGTTTAAATCAAAACATTGATATAATTTCATAAACTGTTTAGTATTTTTTCTGTATGGTTGTAGTCAAAAGTCTCTATCAAAGTAAAATTTTCACATGAAATATATAAATTCCATTCGGCTAATAATATTATAGTCATTCTAATTCCATAATACGTATTTAAAATATACAAGACCCATTTGAACTGAACGTTTAGGCAAAGGGCTGCAGAGCGCCCTCGAATATAAAGTCAGAAATCTGCGTGCTTTGTTAAACGCCGACGAAGATATAACAACGGAATTGGACCACGTGGTATGTCGCCTTATTAAGTTGGCGCTGCGGGCAAGTAGGGAGAGGAACGCGCCACCACCCGCTACTTGGCTGCAATGCAAACTGCTGGACCTCCTTACTTTAACGGAAAGGGCGATTGAGAGGAGGAAACGGCATTACTTTGATAAAAATCCATTGACAATCCAATTAACGGGTATGAAAACTTTTCTCCGAACTATATATAGTATATCTAATATAGTGATATAGGTGCAACAAGTTGAGAGCAACCTGATGGTTTCTGGTTTGTATCTTGTGTGTTTTTTATTTCCTGGTCGATTTGATCCAGTTATATATCGGACAAAGGTCTGAAGCGTGGCGATACAAACAATGATGATGGTATATGTTGACTTCAGTTCATCACCCATCGTGTGCAAAGGTTTAAGACGCACATCAGTTGCTGCCTTCGTAAGTCTCAAAATAGAGAGTATGATTTTTTGTCTTGCTGGTATTTTTAAAAGCGTGTTTCTCCTGTTCGATATGACCTACAGACAAAAGCTGTACTTGGGATTTTAGGTGTGGGGGAATAACTGAGTGCGTGTTTATTTACACAACTATTTTGACTACAAATATTTAAATTGAACTGTTGCTTCTGCGTTGTAGGGGTCGATTCTCGCCCGGGATAAATATTTCTATGAACTACAGATAATTGTTCCGGATCTGGACATTTGTCCGTGACATTTATCTATATAAAACGATTTTATAATATAATATAATATTAAAATAGGGCCAGCATGAAATTAATGCAATTTTTGCTTTTTATATAGATTTTCAGGTTAAGCAGAATAATAGCAAGTTATTACAGGCCGAAGAAGATAGCGATACAATGTAAGTATTAGTGCAATAAATTAATTTTGCAAAAGTATTAAGGATATTTTCAAACATCATTTGTAATTGTTTTCAGGAAGGAAATAATTGACAAGTATTGCCATTTTATTGAAACAACAGGTAGTACTATTAAGTTTGTTGTATTCTATTATTTATCATTAATAGCAATATAGATATATTCACAGATTCCTTTAATCAAATGAACGTATTAAAAATACATTTTTTTTACCAGAGAATACAGATCACATCGATGATTTTATCGATGAATCTAGTTTGCATGTAAAAATTGAAGAAGAATTAAGTGTTACCAGTAACGAATTAGTAAAAAGTGAGTGAAAAATAGTGCTAATTAGTTTTTTTTAATGACAAAATTGTCACTTTTACTAAATAGTAAAGATATATTTTTTCTAGTTTTCGATTATAACGATGAAACCAGTTTGTCAGTCACAAGAAGCAGTAAAAATAAAAAAATTAAAAGCAGGACACGAGAAAAAAAGTCCAATATTAGAGCACGTTGTAAACTTGATAGTTATTCAGGCGTCAGTAGCTCCGGCGATACAGATCATAGTGTTAATATATGTCGCCGAAATACATCCAAAAATACAAACAAAAAAGCCAAGGTAATAGTTAGTAAAGACAGCTATTGTAAAAGTGTTGTCAGAGCTAAAAGCAAAAGATTGAATAATAGAGATAATAAAATAAACGAAAAGTATGGCGTAAGAGACGGTAAAAAAGGATTTTTCAAAAGGACTATAGGAAAGAAAAATTTATACAGTTACTTATTAAACAACAATATTTCATCTATCGAGTATGGACATTACAGAGTTGGAATCAAAAAAAGCAATAGGCAGTATCGGTTGTTTAGGTCACTTAGTAAACCTGTAAGTGTTATATTTTGAGTGTAATTTCTATTTTTAAAATAAGTGGATTTATCTTATAAAAACTTTAATATTATTTTATTTAAGATACCAACCAACTTACTTTATCCTCGCCAACAAGAGGATAATATAAAAGTTCCTCTAAATACATTGAAATTTGATTTTATCAATTGTGACAATAACCTGCCCTTACACAATCAAGATTCAATAGCAATAACGGAGGAAAGTTGTGTTCTAGAGATCGTTACCGATGGCACGAACGAAACTATAGCTCTTCGTCGGACAATTGCAACGGAGGCTAATGACTGTAATTTTGATATAAATGTAAAATCAGTACCATCATATGAAATGACAGTGGGAAAAGACTTGATAGCGTCCGAAAATATGGAATCAAAACACACATTTCTATTCGGTAAACATTTTTGGTTTCAAAACGAAGAAAACTTAATTTTTTGCACATCTTAAGTGGCTATATCAGTCAATGCCTGCGCATTGCTTTTTTATCACATGGGCATCGGTGTACTGATACTTTTCATTGAAAATTAGGTATTTGGTTGAATAATTTACTACGTAAGGTCGGGGCATAAGTATTTTCGTATTGTTCATACAAAGGAAAATATTTTTTTTAGGAATAATTTTGATTTATTCCAAAATATTTCGGAACCTTCAAAATGTATTTTATTTTTCTTTAAACATATCTGCTAAAGGTGCTACTGTCTTTCATGCTAATACGTCGAACCTTATTTAGATCGAACCGAGACCGGTTTGGTACCGATATCTTTATACCAAGTCTCAACCATTCTCTCCATTACCACAATTTCAGAAATGAATTTTTTTCCAAGTCAAAAGCAAAATTAACAAAATGTTTTGTTGATTTTTTGTATTTATTTTTCAAATATGAAAATCGAAAGTATCTGTTTTTGTTTTCAGCAGCCATGTATGCTTTATATTAAAATAAGAAATTGATTGATTTTAGATATTAGCGAACCGAGCACTTCGAAAGGTATTCGCCATGTTAAAATGGACGTGCAGTGTGGTTCTGACGCTGTTTTAAGTCCGGTTTTATCTCCAACCATGTCATTACACAGAGTTTCCGGCATTTTAACAAAAGAATATGATAATGAGTATGCTTCTAAGTGTATACCGTGTAAGCAATATTTGGAATGCAGTATTCCCACCGACCATAATATTCCAATAGATGAGGAAATTCGAAATTATCGACTAAAGTCAAATGGCATCCAAATAAGAGATTCTCCCACTAAAATGTTACAAATCAATGAAAGCCGGCTTACTGATATACATCGCAATGAAAATTTTAAGGAGGCGGTTAATTCGACTCTAAATAATGATGGTACAGATGGAGATAAACCGTACCACACATATAATGCAATGGAAACAAATAAACAAGAATTAGAACTCGTAAAAAGTTCTAGTTGTGATAAACATAATGTCCCATCAAATGTAATAACCATAGACAAAACAAAAAGTATAAGCGGCGATATTATGCGTGCTGAAAATAAAGAGAATATTTTAAGAAGTTACATTCCAGTTTCTAAGGGAAATGTTAAGAGTGAGCTTACCTGCGGCGGTATATTTATACACAGCTATAAAGATCGAAGAGCCTGTGAGGATATATTATACCAAGGAAAGTGGCAACACTCTGCGCTTGCAGTTATGCATAGAAATCTACGACCTATAATAACAATTAGGAAAAATCCCCAACAAAGAATCAGTACCGATAAAAACTACAATAAAAAAAAATTGGTGCAAAAGTCATCTGAGAAGATACACGTTACAAGTCAAAACTACATACGACGTAAAAGAAAAATTGAAAATGAAATATTAAAAGGCCAAAACTTTATTTCCCACATTGTTAATAGACCTGTTCAATCAAGCACTCCAATAAAAAGGACCGATAAACAAATATTAAAGGTGCCTATTTTATTTACATCATTTTTTAATTTTTTTTAAGGAAAAAAATTATATGACGCACATGGTTGTATCCAATTTAATATAATACATTATTTTAAATTTTACAGGCAGTTTCCGAAACATCTCCAAGGTCGGTTATTTAAAAAAGATTGTTTACTTTCGTTTTTAACTGTCAAATAAGCAATTACCTTTTATTTTATTTTTAGTCGTGTTTTAAGTAAAAATATAAAAAATGAGCACCCTACGTTAACCAAAGTCGATAAAGCTTTGATATCAGAAAAAAGTAACAGAGAAAAGAAAATTAAAGTTCACTTAAGGAAAGATTTCACTCCTCAATATTTATTAAGTCGTAAACCAAAGTCTTTGTCGAAAAGTATAGAAAAGATTGTAGATCCATATGTTGGAGTGTGCAAATCTGGCATCACAAAGAATAATATCGTTGCTATATCAAGAACGAAGAACGTTAAAAAAGAATTTTTAAAACATGTTTGTGATGCTCCTCGTATTACTTATTCTGTATTTCGTAATAAAATTGAAAATAAAAGGGGGAGCGATTGTGAAGGTTCACTAATAAAAAAATTGAACAGTAACAATGAGAATAAAATCGTACAATCTGCGAACAGTTCATGCTCTATAACATCATCTAATAATAGCACAGCTACCATTAAGCAGATGTCGCCACTAGACAGGAAATCCCAATCAAAAGAAAATTTCACTTCTAAAAGCACCTTCAGATCAAATAACGCTATTGAATCTTTGTCACGAAGCAAAACGGACGAAAATTGCAAACAATCCACTGATAAGTTTGACGATAAAGAGAACAAGCCGGGGCGATCAAATAGTTATGTTAAACTCGATAAAGCTATGTCGCTAGATCCTACTAGAAGTATTCTTGTGCCTCGAAATAATTTTTATTACGATAATAATATTTTATCTAACGTTGGTATCGAGGGACGTAAGGATGTTGCTAAAAACTTGTGTTTATCGAGTGTATCATTACGCAAGAAAAAAGGAGTTTCTGATTCGATGCCATATGTTATCAGTTCTCCGCAAAGTTGCCTAAAGCTCGAAACACCACATAAGGTTGCAATTTTGGAACATAATGGAGGACAGCCCTCCACTGCAAGTGCACCTACTTCTGAGTTGTCTCAAGAAGAAAATCAAGGAATAATTTCAAAGGTAGAAGCATTGGCATTCGAGGACACCAAGGGAAGGGAAATTGAAAATGATTTTATTAACTTGTACGATCAAATGTTAACTATAGTTGAAGAGATCTTAGGAGGTATCCAGTACCAATTCATCACAAAATCACTTGACAGTAGTAAAAATGGAGACACAACTCAAGAGTGTAATTTAATCAGCGATAAACCTCCTGTAGAAGATTACGTTGCTAGTTCGTTTGGTTCAGGACCAAAACCCATAAAACTAGATTTGATTTCTTTTAAGTCATTCGCGTCTATATCTGGCTACTCTGAATACTTTTTAGCTGACAATGAACTCAATTCAACATTAGATTCTCTTCAAATTTTGTCACCACCTGAAAGATCTTGGCACGATATATTCGAAAGAAAGGATCAGTTACGTTTCCCGGTTAGTTTATATGTTTTTTTTTTAACATTATTAGTTTATGTGTAGCGTAATTATTATAATTATCTTACAATATAAATAAATATTTCCTTATTTGCTTTTTTATTAGAATTCTAGAAGTTTGATGGATGCACAAAGTTATGGCGAATTTTCTATAAATGAAAGAATGATAGGTGATCAACCCGATTACGTCAATTTCATTGATTCGGAGACTGGAAGCTTCGCTCATTGTTTGGAAGTGAGACGAGCAGTAAGTCAAACATTTGCGCGCCTGCATCTTTGTTTGGACCCTAATTTAAATATAAATAAAATTATTTCCCACTTTTATGTTTGACCGATACTATAACACAAATTTTATAGTACTGTATTTAGATTATGTCCATAGGTCTTTATTTTGACTTTCAACGTTTTGACTAGTTTACAATAAAAATAAAAAAAAGTTACTAAAAAGTCGAATCCCAACGAGCTTGGATATAATATAAAAAGTGGCCGTTTTCCATTATTACAATATATATAGTATTATTACAGTTTTCCATGACTGACAATTTTTTTCGTTCTTTTTGTGTGTTCTTAGGATATACATATAGCGATTATTTCAGACTTCGGAGGAAGTGTTTACGTCGGGTCGATCATCTGATACTTACGTGTCTTGTCAAGTTGAAGACGACACTATGGTTCCACACTGGCTCTTCCGAACAGTAAATCATCATTCTGTGAGATCTCATAAGATAACAAATATATTTACATAATTAGCTGAACACGGCAGATATTTTCCTGCCAGTGTATATTTAATACCCAATTCTAATTTTAATTAGTTTCGGTTGACGTTATATAATATGAAGCATCTTGTGGCCAGTAATAATAAAGTGGATAGCGCGCAATAACACTGCCTGAGCATAGTCACTTATGAAGTCTGCCCAAAATTTACCGTCGTCAGAAAGCTAATTAGAACACATTCGAGGCCTCAAATGTATTTCTAATTTGAATTATTAGTCTAGATAGTTTCTATGTTCTTCTGACCGTGGTAAAATATCTACTTTGCCTTTCCGAACCTTTAGGACGAAGATGCACCTTTACCTGCTATGTCTCCCGTACCTTTGCCTACTGTCTCACCGCAATTGGATGTAAACGGAAACATTTCGGAGGTAGGCCTAGGGGCGGGTGGGGCTGGTGACGGCCGCGGAATACACAGCGACCAAAATAGCTCTGGACGCGACACCTCTATGAGTTCAACTGATACATCGTCCGGACAGCATAGCGAGGTTTTTATCTACGGGCTTATTTGGTTGTTGAAAAATTAATTGATAGATATTCAGCTCATCTGACGAGCCTGTTAATTTGAGATACGGGAAAAAGTTGAAATTTCGGTAGTTTATAGATTAGAATTTACGGTATTCTTCCGACGGCTTAAAGAAATATCACCAGTACTCGGTCTTCGTGTTAACTATTGATTTAAAGGTGGCAGCTATGCACTTTTTTGTCTATAGATTTTTATTGCAAAGTTGATGCAATTTATCATTATGAAATCACGGCGTTGACTTCTCTAAGAGTTAGGACTCATATCAGATTTCATCCTGGGTGCGGTGTCAGTACCCGTTGTATTTTTGACATTGACAGCTGTTTCACCGTCAAGCAGTAACACGTGAAGGATACTGAGATCCGGTTTAAAGGACGATGTTGTCAATTTACGATCACTGCATAGGTAGTTTTTCATTGGGGTGAATTAGTCTCGTTGATATATGTATACCGTTAACTAACGTAACGCATGACTTAAATCTCTATGACTAACGATATAATAATAATAATAATAATGTCCTCCCGACCGATTCCGGCCATGGCGGCCGATCTACAAGAGATCAGTCAAGTGCGAAAGATATACTATAGTGCACAAGCGTTTACGCAGACACGGGTGCACTCATTCTTCCTTTTACTTTCATAGCCCGATGGGACGGATAATCGACACGACCGGAGAGAAATCAAATTTATATATTAAACCGATCTCATAAACTGATAACGTCTGCTAGCTGAAAAAGCTAATAACGTCTTCTCCAAGCCACCGCTAGATGGCGTCGACAAGAAGCCGGGACCGACTTTTTACATGACTATCTGACGCATGGATCATCTTACTTTTAAGGCAATCCGGTGATCAGGCCGTAATGCCCTAATCCAACTAAGAAACAACAACACAAAATCATTTCCCTCCGCGGAATTCGAACCCATGACCTCCGTCTTGTAAAGCGCGCGCCTACACCACCAGGCCAGGGAGGCAGTAATATGGAGACGGAGACGAACGATATAGTCATGGTATGGAAC
>DWHO01004396.1:0-11096 GCA_018247575.1 Eurytides lysithous rurik
AGTAAAATGATCCATGGATTGATTGCGCATGTAACGTCTCGGTTTCGGCTATTTTGACGCCATCTGATGGTGACCTGAAGTAGTTGTTAGTTCGAGTTCGTCCACCAGCTCTACACATGTTATCCAAATGCCCACTTTCTTCATATAAAAAGCGCCTGAATTCTATTCTATGGATTCATTAATCCACATACTACGAACAAGGTTTAAGTTCAAATACCTTCCAACGCTCCCAGTCTTTGCTAAAAAGCTAAAGCTGGATTGGATAAGTCATCTCTTCGCGCTACAACGACCCTCAGGAACAAAGTGTTAACTTCGACATGTTATTCACTTCTAATGATTCATAAACAATACACTGGGTTCATGATAAACTTTGGATTTATGCGCTTTCGTGATATATGTAAGAGTCCGCTTTCGTTTTTCTCTTCTGGAAGCGGTATTTCTTCAGAGAGGAGTTGGTTGGTTGCTCAACCGTAGTAAACCATCGAACTAATACATTGTTTATAGCTGTTACATAAAAGTCTGATGTCACCAGGGTTGCGTACGACGTTCAGCAAAGCGACATCATGACTTGCATAGCACTCATCTCCCACGTGATGTGCTATGCCAATTCTGCCGTCAACCCGTTGATCTACAACTTCATGAGCGGTGAGTGTACTTCCATGGCACTGGATATTGATTTTGTACCAATCATCTGTTATGTTATAGTTAAACATAAAATATGGAAAACAAAATTAAAGGGCCGTCTTTTTTAATAGGAATTTAGCACGTTGACTGCCACGGCAAATTTCACAAATCTGGTCGATAATGACAATTTCATTTAATCATATTATTTTGTCATAAACTGTAATTGTAGTGTATATTTTTTAAGATAATATAGTTATCATAAAAAATGAGTTTTTTTAAAAAAACGCAATCTACGAGTTTTTTTCCTAATTGGCAGTCAACGTGTTAATACTGTTGAAAAAATGCTCTGGAGGGTTTGAGCGTACCAACACTTTAGATAAATTAATGGGATATAATAATAATGATAAAAAGATAGAAGCGAAGATTGTCTAATTTTTAGATTTTTTATTAGTTGACAAGAGTTATAATACACAATGACTTTATTTTTGATTTAGTTTGTAGGATTTTATAAGCTTTTAGATGCATTCGATTCTTTGTGACTTTTAAGTTGTTTTATTACACATATATTTAGGTTACGTCAGTTGTATTCTGTGTAGTTTTTACATTCGGTGTAACTAGTTGTGATTCATACTCAGTTAACTTAAACTTTAAGCTGTATATCTACTCCTTTCATAACCGTTTCTTGACTAACCACAATTGTAATACCATTTTGTCTGTTAACTTCATCTGTCTCATACCTAATATATCTAGCTATACAATGTCAACATCTACAACAACATCTCAACAAAAACGTAGAAATTAGTGTGTGGTATGCACAATACCTTCAAACTACTACGTATAGCATATACTGATAAAACAAGATTAAAAATGACATCCATTCAGTTGTTTTTTAAGCCTTTAGCATTAATAGTTAGGCGTTCAATCCGATCGCAAAATGTTTGAACAATTTTGAACGAGCTGTTAACTTACTAGTGCATTTGTCATTCAAGACTCCATATTTATCAAGTAAAAGCTAGGATATCATGTTAAACTTCTTTAAAGCAATTGCTAAGTTGTCGGTTCCGGTTTCGCGGGTCGTTGGTTCAATTTCAAGCCGGGGCCAACATTTTATGGCCCACAGATAATTATCCACATCTGGGCATCGATCCGTGTGAAGTTTAATTGTATGTAAAACGTCGTTACAACAATACGTATGTCTATATTATTATCTCAAATTAAAAACCGATTTTTCAAAAGTAAAATTATATAAAAATTAATTATATGAAAACAATAGTGGAGTAATAATACTAAAGTTTCAACATTATTCACATTACGTCAGTCATTTTTCATGACCTCATGTCTATGTAACTACAGATAAAAGGTCTCTAATGATGCGAAATACATCTAAAACTTTCAGTGCTTAGTAATTATTATGAAGTATATTATACAAACACAACACGTTACGCTCTTTTTTGGGTTGACAATCCTCGCGTTCGTTCGCTGGCTTTTGTCTGTTCATTTACACATCTGAACAAGAGATACGAATGTGAACAGAGTGTTTGTTTTAAAAAAATACGCCACTTCTATATTTTGCTTGCAGGATTCCCTGGGTTTTCAGGTTAGTAAGCGAACGTTGACCCCAACAGTGTTTCAATGTCAAACGAAGTTTCCTTTTCCCTCCGTTTTTTTTTTGTCGCATGATATTTGATGTTCACGCCACGATATGAAGTGAAACCAGTGTAAGTGTGGGGGAATATTGAACGATAATGATGTATGAGACGTAATCACTTCAAGACCATAAATTTTAGTAAATTTATAAAATGAAATTCGCGAGTCGTGACTATATCCCCGAAGTCGACGATCGTAATCACGGATTATTTCCATTTCGTGAATAACAATATGTAGATATGGAAATCGAATATTCAGGGGGATATTGCTCCGAACAATAAATTTGAAGATTTATAGTTCAGTATCTCCAATTCGAATATTACGTTTATGTTTTCATTGAAAATATAGAGATAAATATTGAAATGAAAAACACATAACTTTGAGCAGTCACAATAACATTTAAATGGGTTATATTAACTTGTCTTAAATTACTTTGACTTGGAACCATCGACCTAACCACCTCACATGTATTGGTTGATTTAATCAGTCATTAAAAAAAGTAGAAGTTACTGGATGCCTTTTAACAGAATGTAAAAAAGAAGTGATTTTTTTAAATAACAGTTTATGCCACATTGTTAGTTATGGTGAAGGTTTAATACCAATTTTAACTTATTGTGTAAAAACACACGGTAGTCGCGAGTTTGCACACCTGTCAATAATTTCATCTTTGTCAAAACTCTTAAGTTATTTTTTTTTTATTTTTTAATATATAAGCACTGATTGTACTATTTGGGCAAAACTTAAACACTCAACCTATAAGGCACTGCGATTACCTAAGCTCTTAAATATTATTTATAGTTTCATTGCATGATTCGTTCACATACACTAAATAATCACATATAAATATTCATCAATTCTTCTGTCCCAATACTTCAATGGAGTCCTAAAATTAAATAGGGTCTTTTTTCACAATACAGTTCAACATCGGAGTCTTTATCCTTAGTTAATTTCAAACACCCATATTTTTAACTTTTAAGATAGGGCAAGTCACATTTCTGTTCACCATGTCACCCACCAAGGACCCTTCCAATATAATCCATCATCAAAGGCCTTCACTCCGCTGCAAGTTCATTCGAAAGACCCCGGTACTGCAGTGCAGCCGTCCGCGTTCAAACACGGCGCGTTGTTTCAGGCAAGTTCCGGCGAGAGTTCCACAGGTCGTACTTCAAGTGCTTCTGCTGCTGCTACACGCCGCCGGTCGACAGGAACGGCACCTCCTTCGGGCCGATCAGCTCGCGGGCCACCACGCGCACCGTGGTCCGCCGCAACGACTCCTGCGCCAGCTATCGCCTGACACACCTGTCGCCGTCAGAACGCCGCGGGCCCTATCGCGCCCACCCGCCCTGCGTCTCCCAGTCGAACGGCGACAGGCCTCGCCTCCGCGACGAGCCTGTCAGCGAGTCCACCCGGTTCAGCCTGGACGCGGGGCGGGATTGACGGGCGGTGGGAGCCCTCGCGTGCGGCGGTTGCGCGGGGGCGGGAGGGGCGGCCATCGACTGCAAGCCCCACTATGACTGCTTTAAGGGAAACTCAACAAAGTCAACTGATGGCTTCGGGTTCAAATTTGACCGCGGGTCCAACAGTTGTCAGATTACGGGTAAGGGGACGAATGTGATGTATTAAAACAGAGGCTGGATGTAGTTGCACGGGGAGACAGGTTTACTTCTAGGACGAAGTGGCAATTGCCCCAACATGAACACTTTGAGTCTGCGATCGACTTTAGACACGAGAAAAGCTCGAAGCTTCGTTGATTGAAAGTCATATTTTTTACAAATATATTGTTCTGGCTGGTACATTTTTTATTTATTTATGTTTAATGAAAGTGCTGTGTTGAAATTGCACTGCTGTATAAAACACACTAAATTCAATTATGACTAATATTTAAATTATCTTTATTTATTTGGAACGTTAAAAAATATTAATAATTTATAAACCCCTTGTCATCAAAATTACATGCTTTTAATTGGTTTATATAATTAATGACTCTTTTAAAATGTATTATACATTAGTAAGTTATTTCAAAGTACGAATAAGTATTAAATTAATAAAAAGAAGTATTTATATATATGAATTAAAATTATACTCTATAGAATTATGAATTAAGGTTAAAAATAAATAAATACTTGTTCTACGATCGTCTACTGACCTCAAAGAACTATCACTGTTTCACTGTGAGTAATATTATTTATAATATTTCGATTATATAACAAAGTCAGACTTTGCTTAGGATTTAAGATGTGTATTTTAACAAACGCAGGTCGTAAACGAATTATATTTTTCGTCTCAACTATTTATTTTGGGTTTTATAGGATAAGTTTTGATGTTAACGGTATTAGTGCTGCAAGTTTTCTGCTTTAAATTTTTGTTACCATTACAAGTTAACTCTCGCAAAGAAAATAAAATACAAAAAAAAAATATTTTTGTATCTTTTTGTGGTATTTCTGTATTGTACTTGTGTAAGGGTTTCTCTCTCGCTCCTTATAATATGATTGTAAGTTATCCATTATATAAGTCACGGTATTATTCGATCAAAAGTGCATACAAGGAGGAATACAAAATTGGACAAAAATTAATTGTAAACTTTAGAGGGTCTTCTCTTCAAATAATTCTTTTCCTAATCTTGGATACGACCGACCTTGTAATGTAACTTGTATGTATGGGGGGCTCTAAAGATATAAATAAGACAAAGGAGGGAGGCTCTATAAATATAAAACAAGAGATATAACATCTGAAGGTTTTATGTGACATTTTAGTGTTAGATGTTTCGTAGCTAGAAGGGATCTAGCTTTGTCATTCTATTTATAAACTCCTTACAGAAGTTCATTTAATGATTTTGAATCTAGTGGTTTAATTCTATTTATGTATCACCACCATACCATCTAGACAATTTCAGCAACCAGTTAGTATTTTTATGAAAGTGCTGTTCGTTCCACAAAGGTTTTCATCTTGAAAGCCTTTGTGGATTGGATGATCCATCGTAGAAACTATATAACCATCTGGAATGATATCATATGATCAAATAGTCATCCTGCATATCTTTGAAGCGATATGGTAGTGGCTAATCTACGCGAACTTCAGGTCTAAGTTTGACCTAGCAATACCAAGAGAAGTGGCAAATTCTGGTATATGAGGCCCACTTCGGATCGCTGCGTCAAAGGAGTGAGTGTGTGACTACATCCTGCTCAGTCTACTTATTAACGAGTACAGCATTTAAAACAGCTACTGCAAAAGATTCAATGACTGTAAGTTAAATGTAAAGATTAAGTGAAGGTATCTACATATATCTAGATATCTGTTGCGTTTCATTCGGTGTGTAAAGTCGCCGAATATTCAGTCGCTAAACACAATAATTAATCAATTAGTAATGTATCTGCAATATCTAGAGTGTTGTAGGTATATAGGCGGTGTTTAGCATTTTCTCAACATGGAGATTTATTCAGCTGTTGGTTTTGGCTCTTATTGTTTATTGAGACACACTATCACAATTAGAACTCGGTACGAGTCACAACATTATAACTTATATGACTCATAAAATACTTTATTATAAATACTATAATACTATAGTACATAAAATACTATATTATATTTGAAATGCTTCGTACGGATGACTGTTTGGCGCAGATGTTAAGCTATTAGCTTCGACGTCGCAGGTCGTGTGTTCTATTCTCACCCGAGGCAAATATTTGTACGAACTACTACTAATGTTAGTTTTGGATCTGTGCGATTGTCCGCGACCGCGACCGCGTTAAATTTATGTATGCAAAATGTCCTTACCATAAGATATTTCTATCTTACAATAGGGGCAGAGTTTAAAAAAGGAATACAAAAAAATGCTTCACTACTTGAACAGTGTACTTAGGGTCCTTCAATAAAAGAGCTTATCCCCTTAAATCTTGATATAGCGAATGTGAGTGAAACCATAAGGTGAGTTAGTGAAGGAAACTGTTTATTTGTTTATTTGTTTATTTATTTACACTTCATGGCAAAACCTTAGAGGAATTACAAAGGGCGGACTTAATGCCCTTGGACATTCCCTCCCAGTTAACCCGGGGCGGGGAGAGATTTTGTGGTAGGTGCAATAAATAAAAAATAGAAATACTTATCCATAAACAAATAAAATTACAAAATAATTAATAGATAAAAATAATAAATACTTAATTTTATATAGTTTTAAAATATAATACATAAATATGAATATATACATATACGTTCAACCACACACACACACACACACACACATTCACATATCTACATGTTATTATTAGTGGCAATGAAAACCACCTTTACACTGTCAATGATATAAATAATAGTTACGTACAAAGCGTTTGAAAGAACTATATCTACATTTGGAAAGTAAGCAGACAAAAGCGGTACTAATCTTAGGTAACCATGGCCGCCGGACGAGAACCAAGCATTGACGAGAAGAGACAACCTGTGCACGCACAACAAAGCGCGACCGGTTTTGGAAGACATGCCTCGTACGGAATTTTTTTTTAAGTTCGGACACACATATGCATAATATAAACTTTGATTATTTGTTGCTTTCATGGAATAAGTTTAATTTTAACTGCGTGTGGTTATTTACCCTATACGTCTAGTAATTTTTGTATTTACGCGAATACTATTACGCGCTATTAAACAATTTTTATGGAGCAGGAGATAAACGAGTAAGCGGCTCTGATGGTAAGCGATCACTATTGCCCATCGAAGGAGTTGCAAGTGCGTTGCCAGAGGGGGGAAGAGACCCACTGGCCACCTCACACACCGGACGACGAAAATGCACAAATGCTTCCAATTTTGTGTGGTACCTACTCAGTTCGAGCCAGCCAACTCAAAAGCAGCGGGAGTTGCTGGGAAGCTATAATGTCTCCGACCGATTCCGGGAATGGCGGCCGACGGATAACCGACACGACCGGAGAGAGATAAGGCGCAGAGGTGGTGACATTAAACCGACTTCTTAATAACGACTTCTTCAAGCCACCGCTAGATGGCGTCGACAAGAAGCCGGGACCGACTTTTTACATGCCCATCCGACGCATGGAACGTAGCTATACCAAAGATAAAATATACTAAGATAGTAATATTGTTGTTGTTTTTGTCTGTTAGGTTGTGGCTAAAACCAACACTGTACCATAAAAAAATAATAATAATAACAATTTAATGTTATTCTCGTAATACTAACTACTTTCTGTGAATATAAACACATATGTATGCATTTTTATGAATAAAGCTGACAAATGAGCAAGTAGCTGAACTGATGGTAAATGATCACCATTATCATCACCGCTGCTTATGGACATTTGCAGCATTACAGAACGATCAAATGTGTTGCCGGACTTTAAGGGTGAGAATTTCCGAAAGAGGGAGGGAGGAGGAGTAAGAGGGAGCAGAATGGGAGAGGAGATTGAGTAGGTAAGGAGGAGAGTGTGACTGGGAGGAAGAGGAGAGGAGGATGGGCCACCGGCCAACTGACTCTCCGGACGAAACGAGGAAGCAAAAGCACTTCCACTTTGTGGCAATTTTCTGAGAGGTCATGGTTATCATCCGGTTCGAGCCGGGAGCAGCTGTGTGGTACTACCAGCGTCACCTAATTGTCATCATTACACATCCTAACGATAAGTAATAAGGATTAGTTTTTCCGTATTTATTCAACAAACAATATATAAAATAAACTTGAAGCAATTTTAAATTTTATCTCCATTAAATATTTACAAGATGTAAGAGGGAGGTAAGCCGATCAAAACTTATCGTTCAAGTACATCGACGCTGAGCTCGCAGTAAGTTACACATGAGGCGAGAGGAATTACGTGACCTGACTACTGTTTTATTTAGCTTAGGATCCACTAACTTAAGAAGACTACGATTGACACGTGGCTTGACTCGCGTTTATATCGATTTCTAGATAGTACTCCCATTTTAATATTTAGTGATAGAAATTAGCCCATTTTATGATACATAAATTACAACCATTAAAGAACCTATAACCTAACCGATAAACCACAGACACAATATCAGTAAAAACTAAATGTAATGTGAAGCAAGAAAATAAGGATATGATTTAATCATTAATTGTTCTAATTCTCTCGGATTTTCAGAGGTAATTTAAACTTTCAATTAAGAGTATTGATTGAAAGTTCAAATCTGTAATATCTTTTTTAAAATGTTTTAATGAATCGCAAAACTTATTTAACTATGATAAGAATTATTTATAATTCTTATCATAGTTAGAGTTATTATTTATTCGAAAATATGCAGAGAAGTTGAGTTGCGAAAATATACAAACTTTACTAGAATTTCATAGCGGTTCCATTATCCAAATGACAGACGATGTAAAGTTCAAATGTATATTGTTGATGGTTACGTGTGGTTACTATAAATGAAAAGTTTACAATTATACAATTATTTCAATCTTGAGAATCTTATATATTTCATTCCCTATTTATTGTAAGTAAAAAGTAAAATATTAGAATGTGTTTATAACTCCTATCCATCCAAAGGATGTCTGTAAGAAATTGTATTATCGATTAGGCCGCCCAAATTACGATGGGTGAAACGAACGAAAAAAAAAATGCAAACTTTAACTTGAAATTAATTTATTAAAGGAATTACAACGATTATAAGTAACGACTAATTATAGTAGATGCCAATCGGTCGATGTGTGTACCAAAAGTGACTCTCCCACCTTTCAGGCTTTCTTAGAAAGAATTTCGATTGACGCCAATGGGTCAGCCTCATGTGACCGTCTCGTATAGGTAGGTTGTCTATCCCACATACGATTCAATTAACGATATTCCATGCATTATGATCCACCAGAAGCTCATGAACAGTATAATTAGGTTCATGTAATAGATTATTTCTAATTTTAGTTTTAAAACGCTCAAATGGTAGATCCAGGACATCTTGTGGAGTTTTATTATATATGCGTATACTCAGGGCCATGAAGGATTTTTTCACCTTTTGGAGACGAAACCGAGGTGTTAGAAGCTTATTCTTATTTCTAGTATTTACCACGTGTTTGTCACTGAGTTTTAAGGAAAAATTTAAATTATGTCGAATAAATAATATGTTACAGAACATGTATTGCGAGGCAATCGTCAGAATACCTTACCTTACCTTTTTTTTAAAAACGTGTCGCAGGGACTCTCGAGCTCTCAGGTTAAAAATAGCCCGAACGGCTCGTTTTTGATGAATAAATACTGAATTTATCTCAGCAGTACTACCCCAACATAGGATACCGTAAGACAGAATACTATTAAAATAACTGAAATAAACTAGTCGAGCTGTATTAACACCAGTTAATTATATACATTGTGCAATAAAGCATCTACCTATCTTAAGAATAGGCTGACTATTGACATTTATGTTCAATATTGATCGTAAAATATATTCCAACAGAGTATTACGAGGAGGATTAATCTAATAGAACTGGCGATTCCATAATCTTAATTCCATTAAGACGAAAACTGAGGACTATACAATGATGCAATCATTGACGTAGAAGCTGTATATATCCCACGGATTAAAGAAATAGTGATATCAAATATGTTAAATACTAATGAAATAAATTACAGCGTTTTTTTTTTTACCAATTAATTGTTAAGGACAAAAGAAGAGCTATATAGTTTGTCTTGTGAAAGCATATTTGTTTGCTTTTTAATATAAGGAATGGAATATATTATACGAAATTCTCTTTGAAAATTTAACTGCAATTACTCCACTTCAACTTCTTTACATGATCTGTATCAGACAATCTACTGGAGTATTTAAATTATTCAGTACTTCAAACTTTTCAGGCACGGTGCATCTGTGAGCTCCTTGGAGTTCATGCTGAGTATTTTTTTTTCTGAGAGGCATCGAAATATATTTAAATGGTTATAATTTTACACGGGAACATAAAACAAAAACCCAGTGAATCGGATTCGCCGCTTATTAAAATACGAATTACGACCAATCACGAAAAGGGATAAAGAAATAGGTTTGATGGGAGAAACATAATTGAATTTTTTTAATGTCAAAATAAGACTTCAACTAAGAGAACACTTCAAAGGATACAGAACAGTAGTCCTCCCGTTCACAACGGTAACACTGTAATGAGTTTAAATGCTAGGAATCCACAGGAGAATACAAAACATACTTATCTATTACAAATATATTTGATCTTTTATGATTTTCTTTCACGCTTTCTCGTTCAATTTATATAATTTTTGACTCCAGGTGGCTGTAAACAATCGCTGATTTATTATCAGTCGATCGCAGAGAGTACCAGCAATTCATTGCCTCACCTCTTTACAAAAGCGTCATATTCAACTCCCATTATGGCCTGTGTATTGAACAAATGATTCATAAAGAATGGGAGGCTGCTTTGTTACCTATTCTGTTCTCTTTTCAGTGTAGATGTTTTAATGATTTATAAAATATTTGTGTCGAAAACAAGATTTTTAGAGAACGAAATCTTGTATAGTGTGTGCATTGCAAAGCACGAATAGTAAATATGTTTTTATTTAAATATCTATTTTTTATCTCATGCCTGATCTATGGAAATTATAATATATAGGCTTGTATGCCCTAATTGTATGTTTTTGAAATAAAAACTGATTGCATCTCCCACAATTATTGCTTTACATCCTTCGACTTAGGCCTTATGCCTTAACGTATCAGTCCGCCCTTGGTATTTTTAAGGTACATATATATATATATATATATATTGTATATATATCCATATAATCTAAATTCAGTGACACAGTAACGTATGTACGGAGAATATCGACTATAAGATCAGTTGCATGTATTTTGTAACTGATTTTATCATATATATATATATATAT
>DWHO01004397.1:0-11096 GCA_018247575.1 Eurytides lysithous rurik
TAATCACAATATTATTATCATGTAACATTAACAAAATGAGCGAAGAATTAAAGTGACGGTCTAAACGAACCGCCACACACTTGTAAAATCTAATGTAATAGAAAATAAATGAAGCATAAACAATAATAGTGCGAAATAAAGAATAAAATGACAGTTAAAGCCACGTAACTGTGTGTGTCTGCATTGTAAACACAGAAAACAAACTTTAAAAAACGCCAAACAATATTTCCCTGCATGCATTTATACCAATTTTCTAAATTTCCCTGAGTGACAATTCTACATTTACGGCTTATATTTTATTTATTTATTTATTTACATACCTCTACAATTATCCTAACAGCTGGGTAGATAGAACAGGATTATTAGAATAGTGTAGCCAAAATGACACAAATGACATACAAGTATAAAATACGAAATCAACAATGACAGGACAACAGGTTAATTCTTTCAGCCACCTCATTTAGCGCGAACAGTGCTCGCAGAATCGTTCGAAGTATTACTTCTACGAAAAAAGCTAGTCAAATTAATACACAATATATGCCATCTATTATAGAATGGGAATTTGGTGTAGCTCTCGGCTTTACCAAGAAAACAATGAAAATAAAATATACCTTCCCGTCAAGGAACTCATTCAAACTTATCAACTAATTTCTCTTAAAAAACCGCTCCACCTCAACTATCACCTCTTCGTTTATAAAATGTTTTCTTCCAGATAGGCGTTTTTTTTTTTTAATTTTGTGAACAGGGTTCTTCCTGTTCACTAGTCCGATAGTACAAAATCAGATTAATAAGGGCGTACGCTACGGGTTACATGCTAACGAGCAACCATCACACCTAATGACATTTGCAACGTTCAACGTTCAAATGCGTTGTCGGCCTTTATGGAAGGAAAAGGTAGTAATGGGAGAGAAAAAGGCAGAAAAAGAAAGGGAGAGGCTGGAAAAAGATGGAGAAGAGAGGGGAGTTGGCCACCGGTCACTTCACTCAGCGGATAAAACGTGGAAGCACAAACACGTGTGAGTTCGTGGTACTTATCCAGTTCGAGCCGGCCCTTTCAGCGGCAGCGGGAGTTATTGCATAGCTCTACCATTGTTAAAATCAGTACCAATAATTGACTCGTGCTTGTGCATTATCCTAATGCAAAGCATTTTGTTATTTGGAGATTTTTTACACCTTATTAATCTTTAAAGTTTACGTAGTTTATTCTTTTGGAAAGTAGTCTATAAAAATAATTCTTCGTCATCACAAAACGTCGCAGTCATCACTTAATTGATTTTTAGCCTCTTGTTATGTCGTAGGAATATATCAAAGAATCCAAGCTTTATCAATGGTTAGGAAAAAGTAACTAGTATTTGACCAAAACTACGCCAGATTCTCCCTCGAGATTTAAACCCGGTTGAGTTGAGAGTTGTCAGGTGGCCAACAGACGGTATTCGTGACATCATTCTCATTTCTAGTTCGTTGGTTAAAATATTAAACAACCGCTCATTTAAAATCTTTATAAAGTTTCTTGTACTTTATGAGATGCCTAATTAAAATGTCTACTTACATGAGATGCCCAATTAAAATTTGTGTGATATAACTTTATATAGATATTAGTAAGTTTATTTAAAATTAACTTGCGTTAGCATTAATGTAATAACGTTTGATGTGCTGACAACCCTGTACCAACTGTCGTGTAAAGTAATGTCAAATCAAACAGGCAAGCCAAGCCGAAAACAAGATAATTTGCTAAGCATTTTATTTAAACACACACAATAAGGATTAGGACATTTTTAATAGTGATTAAAACAAAAAGAAGTTACATACGTTAATTTATAGTTTAAATAGTATGTTGTATTTGATACTTAGATAAAATGGATGATGTCGAGAAATTAAGCTGTAGTAAGTCTTTAAAGCGTTACCTATCGAGTTAAGATTTTAAACAGTTTACATGAATGTATCTTATTTTTGCGTTCTAGAAGAGGAATTATTGGACATGAGTGATTTAGAGCATTCCGCTAACGATGACCACAGGGAATCCGGGGGTAAATGCAAGAAGAAGAAACGAAGACGCCGTGAAATAGATATGGTATGTCTATATGTGACTAGCATTGATTTAGATATAAATATAAATCAGTTATAATATAAATACAATTTTTACTTTTTGACAGACAACTTGTTTGATTACATTTTGAGTAGTGATTGACTGAAAATTTAAAGTAGTTGGGATAATTTTGCATAACTGAGTATTTTTGGGTACTTTACATGTAATTTCACTACTAAATAAACAACATCACTTATTGTGGTTATTGGGCTAAAGAAATTACAAATGTTATCAATATTTTTATGACACACAAGAAATTGTCTTAATGTGAAAAAAAAAAACATTTAATATTAATATTATTTATATTAGTAGTGGTGATAGTTTTGCAGCAGCCTGGGAAAAGAACTGCACTATTGGTAGTTATGTTGTAGTGGGCTACTATTTTATAATATGGTATAAATGAAGGCATTGCTATTATCCAATATCTTACATCTTTAGGTGACGAACACAGTGCAGTAACAATCTATGCCCTAGTTTTATCTATTTAATAAATCAACCGAGTTGAGCTGCACTATGTAACTTATTATTAGGTGCCCCACTTTATAATCTCATTAATATATTTTTAAAATGGACAGTGTCTATATTTTGTAAAGATTGGTTTTAGAATATGTAATTGACTGTTACAAGAATGAGGTAATAGGGCATAGCATTAGTCTTCAAAAATAATGAAAGTAAAGTTACGTTAATAATTTCTAGATAAAGTTATCGGATGATGATGAGACTGATGATGAAGTACACACAAAGAAGATGATTAGGCGTCTAAGCCCCATTCCCAATTCACCAGCATCACATAGAGAACCTCGCACATGTGTGTTGAAGGTAAATTAAATCATAAGATTGACATTATGCTGCTTCTGAATAGTTGAGTGTTAGTTTTTTGTTAGAACTTTGTAGTAGTTGAAAGTATTCATTAATTTTTTATTATGTGACTAATGCACTACATATAAGTGGAACTTTTACCAACATAAGTACTCATCATAATTGACTGATGAACCAAGTGTTAATTTGTTTATATTTATTTTATTTTCATACTTATTAGATGATTCATTAAGTTTTATTCGCTAAAATATTTTCACCTGCCTGGGTTTTGGAATAAGCTTTATATTTGTCAATACCCAATTAATATGTGTGTGTGTGTGTGTGTCGGTGTGGGGTCATACTAAAAACTGTACTGCAACGCCATCGAGGATATGATATATCCTAGCTGTTTTTTTTTCTGTTCATGTTGCATCTAAAGCAATGTCTTGGTGTTTTTAAATATAAATTTTGCAACTGGCTAATTCAAAATTAATGTCTATGCATTTTAGGCAAGCCAGAAACGCCGTCCATTGTCCCGCCTTTTGGAGCAGCTCCTGCGCAATCTGGAGAAGCGTGATCCACATCAGTTCTTCGCTTGGCCAGTGAACGACAATTTCGCGCCTGGCTACTCCACTATTATTCGACGCCCCATGGATTTTTCCACTATGAAACAAAAGATTGATGACAATGAATATAAGTCACTTAATTGTTTTATTGTAAGTAAATTAAGTGAAGTAACAAGCAATATGTATTTAACCCTAAGGCCAATATTAAGTATCTTCTGTGTTTAAAAGGTACTATGACATGGTTCGCACACAGCGTCATCTACAATGAAAGACTTCCCATATCTCAAAAATATTTTGTTTAGTTATTATTTCCTGAACAGGTTTTGTGATTGATGATCATTTTCATTACTATTAAAGCTTGTTGTACATTTTTAATTGAAACTTAACAGTGGATGATTGATTATGGACTTTATACAATCAATTCTTTTATGTTAGTAATATAAAACATTCATACAATTTCTATTGTATTTTGTTTGTAGAGTGACTTCAAGCTGATGTGCAATAATGCAATGAAATACAACAAGCCAGGGACTGTATACCACAAAGCAGCACGGCGCCTTCTCCATGCAGGTCTTAAACAGCTAACACCACAGAAACTCCGCCCTTTGGGGGACATTCTTACATACATGTACGAGATACCAATAAGAGAGCTTGGATTCGACATCGGCAAGATGGATGTGGTGAGGAATTTCCCATTTTTGTGTTAGTTTTTTAGCTTATAGTAAAAGACAATATTAATACAAACATATTGGATGCATAACGGACACATTATATTCATATCTAGATTATTTTATCATACTGGTATAAAATGCTAACTGGAAACTATACCTGGTTAAGTTACAAACAGTTAAAATCAGCATAAGTGTATAAAAACCTAACATAGATGTTTCAAGCTTTGTTACAATGTTGTCTTAATTAATATTCTATCTGTGTAAAAGCCAAAATTTGGTTCTAAAGATATGGCAAAGTAACTATTTGACATTCCACAGTCAAAAGGTAAAGTAGAAAAATATTTTATTGACAACTAGATTTTAGTCATTTTCAAATTGACATTGATCCCTATAATCAATTTTGTTCGTAACAAAATTAAAAATGTTAATATCACAAGGAATTCTACACGCGAATATCTATGAAAGAAATCCTACAATACACTGATGTTGTAAAACCATGATAAAACATATTATATAACAAACTATCAAATATATCAGTTGCTAATCTTTTGTTTGTTACATACAAACTTATTTCTTATTATAAAAACCAAAATTATGTTCACAAAGTGTCGACAAGATACCATAAGCTGAAATTTTCCCAATATTTCCTATTATTATTAATGAAACCTTAGACCATTAATATATTTCTCTGCCTATGAATAGTGGTAGTCAAAATTTTGATTGCACCCAGTATTATATTTAAAGTTGTTTAACTGTGCTAAATGTTTTGTGGAATACTACAAGATATTATACCTGTTCAATTGACTTTTAAATTGGATATTCTTAAATAGAAGTCTTTAAATAGTTATTAAATAACATGTTTAATGTGTTCTCAGAAATAACTAATGTGTGATAATGCTATAATTATATTTATGAAATATTGTATTTATTATGAAGTAAAGTTAGCACCTTGTGTATCCTGTGGTTATATGGTTGTTATTTTTGCACTATTGCGTTTATTATCAAGTATAGACAGTAGAACTTTCCATATCGGCTGCTTAAATCTGAGTAAACACAAAAGTAGTGTGAATAATTCACACCACTTTATTTAACTATTTACATTGTTTTTGGACGAATGAACATCAATTTTAATTTGGATGAATCATAAAGTGAAAACTTAATTACTAAATAAAAGGGTTAATTTTAAAAAGGTTGACTACCCCTGTTCCTACTTGGCTGATATCGGTTATCTTTGCTCTTACACTTTTCGACACCGCGTGACGTTTACCTGATCTGTTGACGACTTGACGTTTTTGCAATGCAGCCTCTTAGGACTTACGGCCGAAAGGTTTGCAATAATGATTTATTAAGTAGTGACATGCACTTAGAGGTGTAGTGGGTTTGTTTTGCTTATTACGGTGCGCGTTGTTGTGTTGTGCGTCGGCGAGGGTCGCTGTGGGCCCGCCAGTGTTGCCTCGCGTCAATGCATGCTGTTTGAACCGTCTTCGTGAGTTAATTTTCCCGCCAAATTTCTTTTTAGGCGGGAAATTGCCGCGTCACATATCACATTTTTATTCCTTAACGTGATAGAAGTCGAGTTTCTGTCGGGTGTTATTTTTTTTACATGGTGCCGTTTAAGCACGTTCTGATGGATTCGATGTCTGATGAGTTTGCAATATGGTCCATGTCGAGCGTTGGCAACCACTGACGCGCGCTCACACCGGTCGCCGGTAGTTTTCTCGCGTGTCCCGTTGTGCATAACTGCATGTATAGAGGGGGTCCTTCGTACGATGAACACCGCAGCTATCGCCCGATATCACTCCAATACGTCAATGTTGCATGAACTTTTCGGTCGGACCTATCGCCCTACATCGTACCACACGCCACACGCCGTGCGTCAAACAGAACGGGACTCTGTGGCGAGCATGAATAAAGCCCATTTTCGATCGGCGTTTAGGACGTCACGCGACCAAGCGAGCTTGCACCCTTGGCCTGGAGCGTGCTTCATGGTGTCGGGGGCTTTTGTGTGATTCTAATGACCCAATAAAATATCGCTCATCTACGTATTATATTAGCCTAAAATATCATTGGGACAACTTTGTTTTAAAATTATAGAATTGTATATCTGTACCAACTGTAAGTAGCGTGCTAATGTATGACTTGGTGAGCTATATTTCATAAACAAGAAATGATCTTCTTGAAATAATCATTTGTCTATTACATTTAAATTGTAATAGACGTTGACGGATTGTTAAGACATATATTAGAATGTCACAAAGGTCCCTAGTATACCTAAGGCCGGTGTTAACGAGCGATTGTATGCCTTATTGCGGCAGCACAAGGTCCTGAAACGCAACAGCCCGATCAAGAGCGGCGGCTCCGAGGCCGAGGTGGTGTCGGACGGAGGCCAAGAGAGGCAGGATTCGGGCGATAGCGTGAAGATACAGATGGAGGCCGCCAGAGAGCAGCACCGCAGGAGGCTAGCTAAGAAAGGTAGGCATGTGTCTATAAAGGACTTTACACCAGTCGTTTAGGTCAGAGGCTCTCAACCTTTTTTTAATCAGCGACGCACTAACACACTCTCTACAAATTTGCACGTACATACATGCAAAATTTTTCATTAAAAAGTTAAAATGAAGATAGGAAACGTATTTAACCTTATGCATTCGAAGTACTCTTCACAGGCACTGACAATATTTGGTGTTGTTCTCAAAGTGTACCTCTCAGGCATACCAATAATAATATACTGCGTTGAAGATCAAGCGATTGCAATGTACAGTTAAATTTTAGCGAACTAATGCTTTGTTAATTTTGGTCATTTCTTTTTCCACCATGGCAAATAATGTGATGGAAAAAGCGTTTAGTCGAGAAAAAGTCCGAGTGCAAAGGGTTAATTAAGTTTGAGAACATAACATCCAGATGTATAAGCTAAAAAAAAAAAAGAGCTTGAAATTAGTGTGATTTCTAATTGTTTTTTATGGAGTATATTGGTTTCTAAAAATATTGTATTTGTAAATCTCGCGACACGATTGGGGCTTGTGTGACAATGGGTCGCGACACGATTATTGAGAACAGCTGGTTCATGCCGTCACCTCTGTGAGACGCGAGGCTCGAATGGGGCTAATTTATTTGGTGTGATTCATAGACAGAAAGCAATTAAGGACCTTAAGGATTGTACAAGTTTTAAGTGTAAGAAATTAGTTTAATTTACTCATCAGTGTATTGTTCATTATCGTTAGTATTTATCTACTCAATTTCTAATACATCGTCAATCGTATCATCACACATTTGACGATGATTTGGATGCCAGATGGTAAACGACACGTTTGTGCAAAACATCGCTCAGTATCAGAACTCTACTTAGCCCTGTTCAGCACCATATGATTGGTTGTAATCTATGCAGAGTAATTTCTCTGCAAATATGTATTATATTATTTAGTTTTGATTGGCAGCGGAATATTTATAATTTTGTACTTCCTCGAGTTGGACTCACAAGAAAGATTATATAAATATTCCAGATTGAGATGGTTTTAATGCTATCTAAATGTCAAATATTGTCTCCGAACCAGCGTGTTAATTTAATATCGACCTTAGTTCGTGCTGTTTTAAGTTTAAATTGTTGTTACCGAATGGTGCAGCGTTCCCGCGCATGGACTCGGAGGGGAAGACCACGCTCTGCTTGGTGACCAACACGGTGGAGGGGAGCGGCGACGACAAGCCCCTGACCCTGGGCAAATACATCGGCAAGCTCACCCAGGGCACCGGCACCCTCCATAGTGAGTCGTTTTAATAATAATAATAATATCATGGGACATCTCACACATTGCCGTCTGATCCCAAACTAGGCACAGCCTGTACTATGGTAATCAGACAACTGATATACATACTTACATACTTAAATATATACTTATATAGATAATTAATACCCAGACACAGAACGAATACCTATGCTCATCGCACAAATATTTTGTTCTGGGTGGGAATCGAACCCACGACCTTTGGATTTGCAGTCAGGAGCACTAACCACTACACCAACGGGCCAGTCATACAGGATAAGACATTCGAAAACAACAGAATCTAGGAAGGGAAATCGAATCATAAAGAGGTCCATAAATCACAACGACAGTGTTCCAATGACGCGGGGAAACCGGGAATCCACAAAGCGTCATGGCACTTCTGAAATCGTCGGTCACGTGCTCCGCGTAGCAGCGTGTTCATAAATTTCAGTCAGCCGTCAAACGCTAAAAGCCCATTGAAACGTCGGAGTACTGCGGAAGCAAAGTCCGTCTAGACGCTACAACCCTTTTCGAGAATGTTGCGAGGGTAATTTAAAAAAAAAACAGAGACCGATGTCGGCTGTTAAGTGGTTTGAATCAGTATGTGCTTGCCTCGCAGTATTTAGTACGAAACGAACAGGCTTAATTTTGTTTCAGCTCCAATAGACTTCGAAAATAAGGAGGAACAAGAAGTAATTGCAAATATAAAAACTTCTTGAACATCATCGAGTATCGTATACTATTGTGCGTAGGTGACGAGTGCTACGCAAAGCTACGCAAAACTACCCAAAGCTACGTAAAATATCTAACTTCATCGTCAGCTATTGGTATGGAACTCACAGTCTGTTTAAAATTCTGAATGGAACTGTGCAAATCATGATGAAGCTCTTTATTATTGGAACAAAAGTAGTGGTACACTTTTGTTATCCATTTAAAGTCTCTGGTCCTAAAGGCTTTTCGGAAGTCCCTTTCCTTCATTTAACTTATTATACTTTACTAGAAACAATCGTAAGCTTCGTAAAAAACAATGGGTGACTATGCACCTGTCAATACTCTCACATTAGTCCTGTAAAATAATCTCTACTAACAAACACGGCAGCACTCCGATTAAAGTTACTAATGATTTAATAACTTAATAAAAAAATCCACTTTACCACAGAAAATATCAAACTTATGTGTACATGAACCTAATATTAATCCCTCATATTTAGGACATAGAAAAGGAAATGCTTTGTGCTAAATTTTACCACAGACAACAACACAACTTACTGCCCTAATAGCTGATAGTGCATGTTCATGTTCGTTATCACATCACTCCATCAGTATTTCTGGACCGATATTTTATAGATTTTTCATAGAAGAAGTGAACCTGTCAACTATGATGTAGCAAAAGTCGTTGATCGCTAACTATCAACCTTTTAACCTCTGATCGCAGAAAAAAGTCATGTTATAACATTTACATAACGCGGTTTATATGAACGAAAGCTATAAAGGGGATTCCCTAAAGGCGTTGCACCTTCACGTGTGGATACATTCGATGGTGTCACGATAGAAGAAGACGTTTTACATAATTCAACTGATGTCGCGTCAAATTTTATGGCCTTACGGACACACCGCAGAACATTGCAGCAAATGCATAACAGAGCAATAGCAGCGCTGAGAGGCATTCACTCTATTGGTCATTTTATTTCATTACTAGTGAAATTGCTAATTACAAGAAATCGCCTCGACTGGCCCGTTGGTGTAGTGGTTAGTGCTCCTGACTGCAAAGCCAAAGGTTACCACGATTCGATTCCCACCCAGGACAAAATATTTGTGCGATGAGCATAGGTATTTGTTCTGTGTCTGTTAATTATCTATATAAGTATATATTTAAAAATATAGAAGTATGTATATCAGTTGTCTGATTACCATAGTACAGGCTCTGCCTAGTTTGGAATCAGTTGGCATTGTGTGAGATGTCCCATGATATTTTTAATATTATTATTATTTACAAACCAGAATGATAGTAATTTTACGAGTGTAACCGTATTTTTTGTTTATATTTTAATATGGTCATATCTTGTGTCATAAGGAATTTTTTGCATTCAAAAAGTACACATGGAGAAAAGCCCAATTTTCTGTAGTTTATACAGAGATTTGCGCCGGGTGGAAGTCGAACCTACAACTCGCGGTACAGAAGCCAACAGTAACTGCGCCTAACGTCTTACTTCTATCTTTACATCGCTGATATTTGTTGCCGGCGTGGAGCGACAGGAAATAAATTTAAAATAATTTAGACGTTGACGAAAAATGTAACTTTACACGCTTTTACCGCTAACCTTTTTACAGTAATAGAGCCACGCAGCTGCTGCCACTGCTATAGATTTCAGTTGTCGATTTTTTCTAGTTGTCAATTTCTTACGAGTGTGTGAGGCCAGAAAGCGTGCAATTCCTGTTTTGTGTTCAAACAAAAATGTTAGAGCGCACTGCTATAAAGGCATTAGACCTTTATACTGTTGTTCCTTAATATTAAAGTTTAAAGTGAACAACAAAGAACTTAACATTAAAGTATAACAATGATAAGTTATTCGTAAATTGTCACCCTGCAATAATGGCACAATTATTTGAGTTGTCACCATGCTCACTGCTATTACGAGCGATGTCGAGGGTTCGTTCTTCACACGTGTCAAGGAATTGAATGATCCACAGACAGTTGCTTTGGTTCTGTTATGACAGTGATTTCATGTTATTGATGACCGCTTGGCGCAGATGCTAAGCTATTGGCTCCGGCGTCGCAGGTCGTGGGTTCGATTCCCACCCGAGGCAAATATTTGTACGAACTATAGATATTTGATTCCGATCAGGGTGTTTGTCCGCGTAAAATTTATGCATGCAAAACGCCCTTATAACACAAGATATTTTAATATTAAAATAGGGGCAAATCCGTTTTTTAAAAAAAATTTTAAAAAACGGATAAAAAAAGAAAAAAAGTGGTTTCATGTTTGAAAACCCCTGAGATACGAGCATGTTCCCTGGCGCGTGGGGCGTTAAAATACTAAAAAGAAAAATATAATATATTTTTAAAGAGGTACCCGTTTCGGTGGTAGAGCCACGCAGCTGTTCCCGCTGCTGAATGGGCCGGCTCAAACCGGATTAGTAAAACAACCTCACAGAAAATTGGCGTGAAGTGGAAGTGTTTTTGCTTCCGCATTTCGTCCGGTGAGTGAGGTGGCCGGTG
>DWHO01004398.1:0-11096 GCA_018247575.1 Eurytides lysithous rurik
TGAGGTCGTGGTACTAATCCGGTTCGAGCCGGCCCATTCAGCAGCGGGAACAGCTGCGTGGCTCTACCACCGTTATCCGTTACCTACCGTACCGTTATATGATTTGTTACGCCTAACACTATTTTATCCCCACGCCCCGGATTGACTGGGAGACAATGCATCAAGGCATTTTAAACTATAATATACAATAAATGAAACATAAAGAAGAATGCAATAAAGAACAAATAAATAAATTATGCAAGGAATAGTCAGATATTTCATAACAAAGTGTGGTGTTTTTTTGTGTAAACAATATTTCAGTCACTTTTCAGGTGCAGCCGGTAAAATAGTCAGCGACCATAGTGTTCGATTTTCTTATTTCCAAATCTCGAAGTTAGTATATGGTAATAGTTTCAACACACATCCTCGATTATTTTATTTTTAACAGTACTAGAGCCACTGAAACACGAAAATGGGCATAAAATGGAAGTGTTCGTGCTTCTTTTTTTGCGTTTCGTCTGGTGAGTGAGGTGGCCAGTGGCCCACCCCCGTTCTCCTTCCAAAAATTTTAAACTTATAGGCAGGCAATGTAATTGCATGTCGGTTGGTATTGAGAATTACACGAGCAGCGGTGATCGCTTACCATTGAATGAGCCACATGTTCGTTTTGGCTTTTACTTTATAAAAAAAAATTTTGTCCATTTCACACCAAAACACAAGCAATTGCCTTGTAAGGATGACCATTACATTTGTAAAGAGGACACCAACACAATTTCCATTATCGCAAGTAAGATGTCACCAACATAATTTCAAAAAGCCGCAAATTTTTAAATTTGTCTTTCAATACAATTCTTTCGAGCTATTGAAATTGAGAAATGCTTAGAAAGTCTAAGATTCATAAAAGTTTTTCGGTAGAATTGCAATTTTTTCATTATCTCTGGTAGCTGTCGTAGCTAATTAAAAACAAATACCCGAACCAAAATGTTTTTAAATGACGCCCGGGGCAATTTTTAACCTCGTTTATCTTCATCGACTTAGTCAAGGCGGGAGACAAACGTTCACCGCATCGGAGTCATACTCAATATTGCAATACGTAAAGTAAAAATTAAACGTACTCAGCACTCACCTCCTAGAGGTCGGTCAAAGAAACGATGACGACGGTTTATGCAAATTTTTTAAACAATTAGCTAAAATAAATGTCATTATTTTAATACGTAACGTATTACGTAACAGCACGTAAGTAAGTGCTGTTTATCAGCATTAAAGTTGAAGTTTTTATAAAAACGTTTGTTTTGATCAATTGTATTTTCCAAACGCCATCTATTTAAGTGAGATGACAGTAACGATAATTATATTATTTAAAAACTACATTCAATTGCACGAAAAATGTAAAGAACAACTATTAATGACATACCGTATTTTTATTTGTTGTTATAAAGTGTATATTTATAACTCTGAGCCAAAAATATTACATTTAAGTGATAAAATATTATTTATTAATTATAGTGCACCAACGACATCTATGAGGGTATTATGACATCGATTTATTATTTGTATTTTGTACGCTGTTAGCCCGGCGTGATAGCACGCCGCAATCCAGGTGCCCATCAGAAGAAGGATCGACCTCGGCTTGAATATAAATAAATACGATAGGAAATTTGAAGGCAAATAGGTTTCCATGATAGACCAAATTTATTTTAATTAAGAGAAACATGAACAGCACGGACGATGTGTAGGCTGCGAATCGGGGACAATATTGGTATTTAATTGGAACTTATAGTGTCTTATCAAATATCTCCATCAAAAAAAAATTTGTTTGTAATAACATTTAGTTTCAGGGAAATTGGGAATTATTTTTTTGCTAATCATATCACGTTCAAATTTGAATATTGTCTATCTCCCTATGCCTTGGTATTAATTATCTGTATAAATCGAAGCCGGGAGAGTTGACATTTAAATAAAGTTTTAGTCTATGTCTTACTGGTATGGTGGTTGATTTATCAATAATTCTCGTATTGTGTTAGAGATTTTAAGCGGGAATTTGAGAATAACTAAATAACATCAACAATGAGTGTAGAAGAAGATGTGATGAAAATACAAAAGAAATTAACAAAGATGACGTCGAATGATGGCACGGTAAGTTTGTTAAATTATTGAAGAATAAAAAGAACCGCGACCGATTTTGGTCTAGATAGTCTAGATTGTGATTAATATCTTTTGTAAATGAAAGAAAGCATGTCAGTGTTATTGTTGGCTTCTAATATGAAACAAGCACTTCGAACGAACAGTACAACGTATGATGTTTTTATTCAATATAGCATTATTGATTATTTACCATCTTGTCAACTTACTTATCTGGCTTATATTTTGTTTTAGGGGCAGGAAGAAGCGCTTGAGTTACTTAAAACCTTACAAACAATGGCTATCAATTTGGACGTTTTGACGAAAACTAGAATCGGTATGACAGTCAATGCCCTACGAAAATCAAGTAAGGATGAAGAAGTCATATCATTGTGTAAAACATTGATAAAAAATTGGAAAAAATTTCTTTCTACACCTACAACACCAGCCAAGGATTCTGGAAGCTCATCAAAACCTAAAAAGGATTCCAGCAAAGACAAGGAAAAGAAGGAAGATAAGGAGAAGAAATTACCTGCTTCATTTCCCGCTCAATCTAATACTACCGATGCTATTAGACTGAAATGTCGTGAACTTTTGACACAAGCCTTAAAAACAGATGGAGAGAATCCAAATTCATGTGGATCACCGGAAGAACTAGCTGAAGAACTTGAGGAATGCATTTATGCTGAATTTAAAAATACTGACATGAGATATAAAAACAGGGTTAGGTCAAGAGTAGCAAATTTGAAGGATCCCAAAAATCCTACATTGCGTACTAATTTCTTAAATGGTGTCATATCGGCTTCACGATTGGCGAAAATGACACCTGAAGAAATGGCTAGTGATGAAATGAAAAAATTAAGAGAGAAGTTTATAAAAGAAGCAATTGATGATGCACAATTGGCCACTGTACAGGGTACCAAAACTGAAATGCTTAAATGTGGTAAATGCAAAAAGAAGAACTGCACATATAACCAGCTCCAAACAAGAAGCTCTGATGAACCTATGACTACATTTGTCCTTTGCAATGAATGTGGCAATCGCTGGAAGTTCTGTTAAGACTGTTCGGGCAATCTAGTTATTAGTAACTTAATCTTTTAACAGTATACTATACTGTACCATGTAATACATATATATTACTATGAATTAAGACATTTCGTTTTACCCATTTGTTTGCATTGACTTAGCTATTATCACTGACTAGAATCATGTTCAGTGATAAGTAATATTAGTTAACATTAATAAATAAATCTGCTTCAAGTATGTAAGTTTCATTTAGAACTAAATAATGTTTATTTTTAATTATACATTAACAAGGGGAGCTGATCAATAAAACTTTTTGATATTATAGAGGATAATATGTATTTATCTATTATTTCACAACAGGAATGGAGTCCTTTAGGACTATAAATAAACATACATAGTATACAACTGGCACTTTTCTTACCAATTTCTATAGCTAACATTTAAAAATATATCTAAGACAATGAAAGGATCGCTGTCAGACATTTGAAATTTTATCTTCTTGAAATATCAAAAAAGTTACATCTTTTAATTAAAATCAAAGCATAAGTTTAGAAAATTAACATAATGAGATTCTGCTTGCATATCACAATTCAGCAATAGCTATGCACAGTAATAAAGCATTATGACTATGTTATAATATACAATATGATTCATAAAGTACAGATGAACAAATGAAAACTTATCAGGATATACATATATATTATATATAAAAACAAATCATTGTTTTTACATGTTGGCATGTGAATATGGAAACAATATAAATATCAGAAATTTACACATAACTTACAGATTAAAAAACCTTAAAATATATGGGTATTCTATGTTGACTAATCAATGGTTTAATTCCTAGCAAATGGTTGAAAATAAATACACGTTAATTTTCGCCTTTTTAAAGGGGTTATAATATTTGCAACCACAGTCATTTTATAGCCTGTGTATTTCTATTCTCTTATAGTAATTAACGGCAAAATTAAAAAAGTCGCACTTGGGAATACATAAGACATTCTGATTTACTATTAATCTAATATGGCAAGCTACACTTTGGTGAATATCAATATTTTTTTGGCCCTTATCAAGAATGTCGTTTCCATGAGCCATACTGATAATTTTCCTAAATACTAATCTATAATTTAAATGCTGGAATTTAATAAGATATTTTGCAAATTTATTCCACCAACAATTCACCTGTCTTTATTTTAACAAATATTTTTTCTTCATTACATAGCTCTATCTTAGTTTGCATGTCTATTTTGAGATCAGTAGTATTATTTTCCTCGTCTAATTTTGTAATCGTAAAACTAACGTCTTCGTTAGCTACATAGCATTCAGGTGTAAGAGTTTTGTTGTAATTAAAATGCGTTTTCAGGTGTTCACGTAAGAAATGAGACTGTACAACAGCAAGGTCGCAAAATGAACATTTATTGTTCCCACAGTTCAAGACGTCGTTTTTGTCATGCCGCCTGTAATGCTGACCAAGAGCGTCCTGGCGTTGATTTGAGTATGGACACAAGTAGCAAGGGTGTAGTTTTCTGTCTTTTGTCGGCGTGGCGTTGGTCTGATTGCCGTCGTTTGTATAATTATTTAAAGAACATCTACGCTGTAATAATCTGAGTGTCTGTTGATCACTGATAGAAAACTGCTGGAAATCACTTTTAGGAATTCCCTTTGGCATGGTTTTAATAGCCAATTTAATATTATCTGTGCTATCATCTTTTTTGTCACCGGTCGCCTCTGAATCAGCGAAACCGCTGATTTCCTTTTTTCTTTCAGCTTGAGCTTCATCGTTCTTTTGGTGTTTTCTCATATGTTGAACATAATTCGCGTAATATTTTACAGAATAGTCACAAAGTTCACATTTATACCTTTGTTTGGAACCGTGTAATGATAAGTGAATTTTATACTGTTCCCTTTTTTCAAAGGCCGATGGACATTTATGGCATTTGTAGCGTTTTTCTTTTTGCCGTCCATTTTTTAAATATGTTGGGTATATGAATTCTGGGTTACCGTGCATTAAATATCCGAATTGAGGGTCTGCTTGAAGTACTGGTGGAAAATGATCATTAGGCTTCACTAATTTATCTTTATCATTTAATACCCGTTTTTGAGCTTCAGTCTTTCTTTGAAAGAGATCTGTCCCTGATAATGGAATATTTTTGTAATCCATGTCTTCTCCAGATTCATAATCGCAAGATTTTCCTTCGTTCTCGTGTAACAGTTCATGCTTTGCTAAATTGCCAATATTTTTGACTGCGTAACTGCATTTCTTACATTTGTGTTCGCCATCGCCGTCATGCAATCCCATATGATAGCTAAGAGCTGAGCTTTTGAAAAATTTTGCAGGACATTCTTTACAGAAATATTGTTTTGGGACATTTTTTCCCTCGTGAGATTTTTTATGTAAGACATCTGTGAAATCATAATTTTTCCCGGGATTTTTAACAATCCAGGTTGGTTCTGAAGTTTCTGCGCTATGTTTAAGTTCTAATTGAGGTTCTCTGTGCACTTGGTGTGTATTGTGAATGAATTTGAGCATTTTGGTTTTGGTATGATATTCATCGGAGTGAACAATTGCGTGAGCCACTAACTCGCTTTCCTGAAGCACTGAAAATTCGCAACTACTACATTTACATTCAAATGCTAGGTTATGGAATTTATCATGACATTTTAATTCAGTTTCGATGAAGAATCTCGCTGGGCATTGTTGACAGAAGTATAACGTTTTAATTACTTTGTTTTCACCCCCTGTTCCATCATCTCTAGAAAAATCGTCTGTTACGTTTAGTTTTTCCTTTTCAATTACTTTCCTCAACTTTGCTATCTGCTCTTCATCTGAAATGTCAGACTCAACAGGACAGTAAATACGTCCGTACACTTCGCCATGCGTTTTAGCGTGTTCCGTTAATCGCCCAGCGCTGTCGCATGTAAATTTACAATCTAAACACTTGTACAGTAAAATTTCATTATTACCAAATACAATACAATGTATTTTCTCGTGATTTGGTATTTTGCATTTTTGGGTATTGACATAAGAGCAATAGCGACATTTATACATTTTGTGGAACTCATTCTTCGCTGACACCCACACATAAGGAATCTCGTCGAGGTTACCGTCCATTTTATTTTCTATCTTGTACGACATACTAGCTTCCAATTCGGAATCCATTTCGTTTTTCTTTGATGTAATACCGTGAACTCTCATATGTTGATGAAGAAGATGTCTTTTAGATACACTGTAGTTACACTCCGGACATTTATACGGAGTATCCGCCGGGAGGCGATGGAACTGCTCGTGATACATGAACTGCGATTTACTGTTCGTTTCATAAGGACACTCAATGCATCTGTGTCGTTTCGTTGAGGACGATGATGGCTGCGACCCTTGTTGATCGGGCAGCGGTGATTTTCCACCCATTGCCTTAGCAATATAGTCTTCGGGATCAGTAATGCCGTGAACGACTAGATGTTGGATCAATTCTTGCTCATCTTTTACAAAGTACGGACAGAAATAACATTTGAATATTGATTGCGGCGAAGGTTGATGTTGTTGCATATGTATTATGAGCATGGTTCTGTCATTACTCCTAAACGGGCACTTCGTACAACTGTCGGATATAGTTTCGAGTGTGGTGGCGCTTGGTGCCTCTAATCTCGGCTTCACAGTGGTTATGACTTTTATCACTCCATCATGCTTCAGTCTGCAATGTCTCTGTAATTAAATAAACGTGCCCGTGTTATTATTTTACTACAAAGCTTTAATATATAATTCTTAGTAGTACATACGTAAGTTTTAATCTTAAAAGATTATTCCTAGGTATTCCAAAAAGTGTTGTTAGGAGTTATGTAACACGTTAGACATACCTGAATTACGTGTTTCCAATTCGATAATTGATTACAGTGGCCGCAACGGTACGCTAAATCAGCTGGATCTTGTGCGTTTTCATTCTTTTTAGGCGTGGCTGATATCTGAGGTTTTGTGTCTTCTACGCTGAATGCGGGCTTTGAATGTTCCCGTACATGCTCTAATAACGCTTCTTTAGACGAATCTCTGAAAAAGTGGAATATTATTGTCAATTACGTTTATTTTGTATTAATATACGGTAACATTTTAAAAGGCTGTGACTATTTACCTATAATTACATTTTTTACATTTCCACAGTGTCTTTTTGGGTTTTTTCTGCTCTTGATTTCTGTTATCTATATTATACTTGTAATCACTTTGCTGAGTTTGTAGGTTAAGTGGTTGTAATTCCAAGGTTGTGCTTGTACCTTCGTTAACGTCATAGGCTTCGTCGATCTCTAACGATACGTCAAGGGTTGGATTTGGGTCTATATAATGAAATTGATTCTGACCCTTTTCATTTAAAACTGGCATAGCTAAGAACTTATTGTATTTACTATAATTTCTTCTACCAGTTTCATCTGTCATTAGTACTTTTGCTGTTGCGTGGTCTGGATCCCTTGCGGACTTTAGTTTGATGTGTTTTGTAATATCCCATCTCCAATTAGATTTGTACTTACATTGAGAACATTCGAAAGGTTTCTTATTTAAATGTCCTACAATGTGAACATGAAACCTAGAAGCTGTCGAGGCCCAGAACAGACAGTTTGGGCATTTGTATACTCTTCTTCCAATTGCTTGGCTTGGTGACAAGTTCATACCTTCATTTTCATCTACGATTTCATAATCGAAGCATTGTGGTTGTTCTGGAAGAGTAGAATCATCATTTATACTTATATCTAGTGGTGTGTCGAATTTTCTCTCCTCTCTGTCGATGTTATTCCAAACAAACACCACATTTTCCATAGGATGTGGTTCGGCTTCTTTTTCAGGATTCGTATTAACTGCTTCATTGCTGTCTTGGTTTTGTGTTTCCGTTGCAACTTCTTTAGGTCCATTTTCGTCCCTTTTGCAAGTTTTCATGTGTACATATAGATCTGCGCTAGATTTACATCTGTGTCTACAATTTTGGCATCTGGTTGAGCTTAAACTTGTCATAGGTGCATTAGAAGGGACTCGATTTACTTGCGAGATGCAAGTTTTTTCATGCACCGAGTGCTCTGATAGACATTTGCTTTCAAAACCACAGTTTTTACATTTAAGAGACCCTTCTGCGCCCGTCTCTGTCAATAGCCTTTCTTTTAATTTGTCGAAAAAGGATTCATTTTTCTTGCGCGTAGATGTTTCTTTTATATTATTGGTACCAGTATTAATTATTGGTGTGAATGTAACATCTGGCGGCAAATTGTCCAACTTATTTGAATTACTGGAATCAGGAGAATCGCTGGAAATCGATTCCTTGAACTTCTTTATCGGTGGTTCACCTGACGAGCTTTTGCTTTGATTTGGTGTCGATGAGTTCAAAGGGATGAGCTGAGGAATCGGTCTGGGTATTTTACGACTTTGTTTTTGGGATTTTGATTCTTCCGAAGCTGCGTCTTGATTTTGTGTATTGTGCGTATTATCGTCCTTGGCATATGATTCGGAGTTACCAGCGTCGTTAGAGTCACTATTACAACTAGCGGCTTCTCTTTCCGCGTCCTGTAGACCCATTTCCTGAAAATTTGAGAAATATTCATTTTAATGAAAGTTTACTACAAATTTATTTTATTATGAATATTTATATTCTTTATATTATATTTATTCTTTAATATTACTCAATCATATTCTGAAGAGTATTAGTAAACCATTGTAGATACATGTAACTTAAAATTACATTTTAATTACAATATCTAAAACGAAAATTCGTGATTAATTTACTATTATAACAAATTGTAAAAATTTTATACCAAGCGGAAAGTATAGGAAATTTAAAAAAATTCAGAAATTTTTTTTTATGATATATTTAAGGTGGTATTATTCATAGTAATAAAACTCATTACATGAACTGACGAAAAAGCGTTGCCGAACTTATGTTTCTAAATGAAATATTTGAATTACTGTACTAGAAAAACTACGCGGTTAAATAAGAACATTATGTTATATTTAAATATCATTAAAATTTCAAATTAATATCATAAAGCATCACCAGTTGCATATGCTTAATGTAGAGATTATAGGTACCAAAGTTTGGTTTGTATTCTACATGCACTCAATCTATCGGCAGTAGTAAAACATGCCTGATGGCTCATGCAGCGTGTTCTTTAAACTAAAACGTTACATTGCGGTTGCCAAAGTGCTTGCCAAATATGGTATTTTGCGTCCAACCCTGAATTCCACAAGGGAATTTTATGTTCAGCTTTGTACTAATACATAATAATTTGCGTGGTTCTACCTAATATTCTTAGTCCTATTATAAAGATACGTATTATGAGAATAATATAACAATTTATTAATTTCGGCGAAAATAAGTTCAATTAAAATGTGTGCTACAAACAAAATATTGAAAATAATTTGTCTTTTTTAAAAGGATAGTAAGAATAATGTTTATCGTAAATTCACGTAAAGTGAATTTAAAACCCTTGAAAAAAGAAATTATGCATAAAATATTAAGTGACTGGGATTCGAACCCAGCAGGCGCCGTTGTGTCAAGAGTCGACGCAGAGCATTAGGCATTATAAAAGACCATATTAATCGAGTAAAAATGTATGTTTCGAACGCGTCTTAACACTTGATATTAATTATCAAAATTTAAATAAACTGAAGGGGTATGTTGAAACTGTCATCTACCATATTATAGTCTGGTTCTCAAAAATACAACAAACAAAATAACTTTACGCGAGTGACGCGAGCGACAGTGTGCCTTGATGCATGCACATAAGAGTAATGCAAGTTTTATAGAAGATCGAATAAAATGGGCATTCACGGAACGGCTCCGTCTGTGTTAGCAACTGCGGGGGCGTGACGTCACCGGGTGCGGTTCTGCCATGCGGCGACACTCACCGAGGCCGAGTGTGAGGAGCGCGAGTCGCCACTCCCTTCTTCCTCCTTGAGGAGCTCGCTCCCGTTAACCGCATCCTCGGCGAGGCTCAAGTCGCTGGCGCCCACTCGGTTGCGCCGCCGGCTCGACATCAAATGTCCCACCGGCGGCGTGTGATGATTCATCTCGTGCACCGTCAGACTTTGCCTAATGTCCGCCGTAAAATTACACATCGAACAGCAAAAGCTGCCGGTCCCGCCGTGGTTTTTCATATGCCGGTCCAAATTCCATTTGTACGGCGTCCGGAAATCGCACATGGTACATTTGATCATTGGCATCGAATGGTACTTGACGTGCTTCGTATATCGGGCTCTGATGTGCGTCACGTAATTGCATTTGTCGCACGAGAAAAAGTTGCCTTTGTTTTTCGCGCCGGGGATTGAGTTGTCAGCGTTTGAGACGTCACCGTCGACGTCCAACCGCTCAATTAAGTCTTCGCCGCAATCGTCCACTTCCATCTGGGAGTCGTCGCAGTCTTCGACTTCCTCAAATAGGTCTTCCTCCTTTTCTGGCTCCATTGTGGAGGTCACGGTCGACGTCGGCTGCTCCACCTCCTTCGCCGGCGGGTTCTCCGGCGTACTATGAACCATTTTAATGTGCCTCACGAGTTTCTGATGGTGTCGCGAGGCATAAACGCAAAAGGCGCAATCGTAAATCTTCAGCTTCACGAAATGAACGTCGCGCGTGTGAATAAGATAAGCGCGCGGGTTCTGTGTGTAGAATGTGCATTTTGTGCAACTATAGTTCCTCCTTATCTTGCACTGCGGCAGCTCCAAGTCATCGGCGGCGTCGGATGAGGCCTCGGAGGACGCGTCGCCGCACGGACGGCCTTCGAGGGGGCGTTGTGTGGTCGCGACCTCGCCGACGTGCGCGCTCGGCGACGAGGACATCTGTTGTAGCATACTCCGCTGCAACAAAACAACGCTCGGTGTCGGTTAAACGCTGCGAGGGTGAGGGGGGCGCGCGGGGCGGTCGCGGAGAGACATCGCAGCGCCCCCCCCGCCCGCAGCCAACGCGGGATGCGGCGGGGGGGGGGTAAAAAAAGAATGGTGG
>DWHO01004399.1:0-11095 GCA_018247575.1 Eurytides lysithous rurik
CTTTTAACGATGGTAGAGCCACGCAGCTGCTCCCGTTGCTGAGTGGGCCGGCTCGAACAGGATAAGTACCACGACCTCACAGAAAATCGGCGTAAAGCGGAACTATTTTGGCTTCCGCGTTTCGTCCGGTGAGTGTCCGTCCCTTCTTCCATCTCTCACTCCCCTCCCTACCACTGACTCCATCCCCTACCACATCCTCCTTTTCATTTTCCATCCCTCTCACTCCCTCCCACTCTTAAAGTTCCCCCCTTAAAGGCTGGCAACGCATTTGCACTTTTTGTAATGTTGCAAATGTCCACGGGGAGTGTGGTCATCGCTTACCATCAGGTGAGCCGCTTGCTCGTTTGTCAGCTTACTCCATAAAAAAAAACAAATGACTAAAGTATCGTCGAGATAGTTTAAAAGTATTCACATTCGATTATTCCTTAATCTGTTGACGGCCTCACGGCTATTTGCAACATCTCTCCTTTCTACTGGTCACATTCTTACATTGCCAGTAATTATGTTGTCGAGAATAATGTGTGAGTGCAGCATATACATTTATACAACATACTGTCAGTGGCGGTACTACCACACAAGTCCAAAAGCCCGGCTTGCTCAATAAATCACTATTTATATTGAATGCGCGGGAATATATGCGTATTTTCAAATTTGAGCGTCGCAAGAATTGTGTGCTAATTAACATTTTTAAAATTTAGTCCTTAGTAGGGCAAGCCGGGCTTTTGGGCTTGTATGGTAGTACCGCCACTGACAGCATGTTGTATACATGTATATGCTGCACTCGCACATTATTCTCGACAACATAATTACTGGCAATGTAAGAATGTGACCAGTAGAAAGAAGAGATGTTGCAAATAGCCTATCAGCATAACACTCGTGGCTAAATAAAGATCTGATTGGTTATTTCCAAGAAAAGATTCTGTTTAAAAAACACACTGTTTCCTAGGCGATGTAATGCAGAGTTTAGTATCGTGGGCTATGGATTTCCACCAGATGACTACCTGGTCCTATTACTTCGTTAAATAAATATTATTAATCCTAATTTAATTAGCTTTGTCGATTTGATTTTCTCATTAAATAAAACCCCTAATTTATTTTAATGTTAAAAAATAATCTATCAAAAAATTTTACTAATAATTTTAGAAACAAATCAACGTCCGTTTGCTTATTATCTCACCTTCCCGCGTAAGAGCGGACGATGCATGTATATCTGAGCCGATGATTCAAAATGATTTCTTACTGTCTCGAACAATGCCAAATGAAAAGCAATTAGAGATCTAAATGAATGCGAGCGAATACGCGGGCTAAATCTAGTGCGATAAGGTGAAAGATATCTTATAATTTATCAGTGGCGGTACTATCATACAAGCCCAAAATCCCGGCTTGCCCTACTAAGGAGTAAAATTTAATTATATAAATCCCGTAACGCTCAAATTTAAAAAAGAAAATTTTCGGGAATTATGTACTAATTAAGATTTATACATTTTACTCCTTAGTAGGGCAAGCCGGGCTTTTAGGCTTTTATGGTAATACCGCCACTGTAACTTACATGTGTTCAAGAAATACTATAAAGTATCGATTATCGCAGCAAAGAACAAACGGATATCTACAAAACCACTCGTTTTCAGCAGAGCGTTAATAACGCAAAAGTGTTATAATTTCACCAAGAACAAAGCTAACTCCTTCAAATGTGCAGTAATTAATTTAGAAGAAATGATGAAGGTCGGTTAAATTTTTTTTTTTTCAATTGTACACTTCGTTATTTTCTATAAAAAAGGTGTAGTTATCTTTATATACGCGTCAAATTAGCACTAAGAAATAAGATTTTTTGAGAGAAATATATCTTTAGGTAAAAAAAAAACTGAATTCGAAATTCGGTTATCATGTAAATAATTGTATTTCGCAAAAATGCAGTTGCACTTTTATTCTTTGCTTCTGTCAGTATATTAAGCGTCGTGATTAAATCCTTGTGCTGTTTGACTTGACCGATGACTACGCGTTGAATTTTAAATGCACCTTACTTCCCTTTTGATGAATAAACGATTGATCTCAATAGTAATTGCAATGAAGTAGTCATGCGTTCGCAAACTATAGTTACGGTTTGATATGAGTACTCAGTTCCATGACTAATTTTAAGAGCAATAAATTAAATTAAATTTATAATAACGTCCGATGGACAAACTATCGAAAAAAAGTATTTTTCATTGAAAATATAACTAAACAATAGATTACTTTTTTATTATTATTACTTAAACAATAGAAATACAATATACAAATTAATTAGCATCTAAAAACCACGTAGATTTGTACCAATACTAACACAAGTTATTATAAAATTAATAAAAGAAAAGTTTTTACAAATGAAAGGATAAATGTGAAAAAAAAACAAAAATAATGTTACAAAAATAGTACCGCTAAATACTCAATTAAGCTAAACTATAACTAAAAGAAAATCACACAGTAAAAAAGTTAAAATTGCTTTCGTGTAAAAATTGCCAATATTTTTTTAACGCCAATGATGTTTTGTTATTGTCACGTGGTTAGCACTCACTAATGTTTCAGGGTCACAAAGTAAAACAGATGTGAAAAACTAATTGAATTGTGAGGAAAGTTTGCTATATAAAAAACAAACATTTAAAAGTCATAAGCACAAGAGTTTATTTTTTTAAACACTGTGCGTATATAATGTTACGATACAGAAAATATTTAAACTTATAAAATAGTACGAAATTAAAGAAACAAAAACTCACCAATAGTACACTTGCACAAAGTTGAATGACTAACAAATTGAATGAACATAGAATGACGGACTGAGATTTGTATTTTGTTCATCCATCTGTTGGCGGTTACAACTCATTCGGAAACAATTTTTCGTTCAGAAACATTTAACTTTAACGTTACACTTGTCATTTTACCTCTTCAATTGTTATTATATATTTTATAAATTCTATGTTGATTTCAAATTGTCGTTTATGTACTTAATTTCAGTTGTACGTAACTTTTTCAATATATTACCAAAATTATTTGAAGCAAAAAAAAAACATATATTTTAGCTTGCTAAAAATTTTAACACATTACAATTCTAAAGTAATATTTAAGAATGGATTTAGTTAACATTTAAACATTTATATGAATTTTTATATTGAATTATAAAGAAACTAAAAAGGAGACAATAAATATTTCAGTTAAACTTCGACGTATAGAGATGGATTCTTTCCGAAAACATCGATTAAATTTAATCGAAATATTTAGAAAGTGTAACAAGAATTCAAATAAATAGTTCACAACTGGATTTATTGAAATATATTTTTTCTTCCCTTTCTTGAATTTCTATACAGCAATGATAAAAAAATATATTTCATTGAATTACTCACTGACTATGTAATTAGCTTTATTGAATTAAAAATGTACCTGAACATCATTGTTGGAAAATGCTATATCGACTTGATTTAATAATACTTCTTTCACATCATTTTTAATTGGTCAGTGTGCGTATTTACTTTCTTTATTTGAACAATTTATGTAGCAGTCTGTCATTATTCGCTCTATATATGTATACCTGTGTAAAGTTTCAAATATGCGATTTCATATAACTGCAACTGTAAGTCTTACTTTTAAATATATAATAAAAAAAATCGTATTGTCTGATATTCCCGTAAAAAGATGAAATGAAATGTTAGAGAAACTATTTATAACAAAAAGGTGTAGTTCATTCATTTGAGAACAAGTGGTAGCAATAATGTTCTTTAATAGTCAGTGGAGCTAAAATTAATAGACTTTGTATGTTTAAGAGTCACACTATTGCTTGGGGCCGAGTTAAAAAATGTTTTTCTTCTCACAAAATCGATTCTTTGACTAATCGATGCAGATCTTTTCTACTGTCAATTGATTGACACTTGACATGACAGAAGAACTTGAGGCCGCACGTGTCTTTATTTATGTATAAAAGGAGTTAACCCCTTATATAAAATGAAAGTATTATCAGGGGATAGAACGAGAATTCTTTTTGAAAAATTAACTAAATAGTTAGTATACATTTTATACTCGATATTTATGCGTGTTGTACGAAATCGATCTAACAATTTGATTTTATTTCAGCATCGGAGTTAACGTGAAATTGTTAATAGACAGGCCTGATGGAACATATTGCTTTAGAGAGAAAAAAGATCGTGTGTACTACATATCAGAACGCCTATTACAGTTGGCACAGACAGTGAAACCAGAACATCTGGTTTCTGCCGGTACATGTTTTGGCAAATTCACAAAAACCAATAAATTTAGACTACATATAACCGCGTTGACGTATATAGCCCCTTACGCACCGTACAAAATTTGGGTGAAGCCATCTGTAGAGCAACAGTTTTTGTATGGACACCATGTTATTAAAAGTGGTATGTATACTAGACTTAAGGTACATTATCTAAAATAACCCTGACAACATTGATAAACAATGTCTGAATGTATAATATTACATGATAGAGTATTTACCACTCTTATCCTTGTGAATATTGTAATCTTAAGGGGCTTACTTTTTTAAGGTTGCCAATGCAACTGTAATTCACTTTTTTTATTGACCAAATTATTTAGTTACTTTCTGCCATCACACGAAGGTATTAGTTATTTCAGGATTTTAAATTTAAAATAAAGCAATCATGCTTTACATAAAGATAGTACAAATTTACACTAAATTTTTTGATAAAGATGGTTTAATTTTCAAAAGCATTTGATTTATTTTAAATTTAAAATCCTGAAATTATTAACATGTGCCTTTGTTCATAAATAACTATAAATTATTAAATGGCATTGTGTAAAAATGTTTTTATTTTAATTTGTTTATACTTTTCACATTACTAATTGAAAGAATTGATTGTAGAATAACCTAATTATTATATAACTACTTGGCAATTCATTGATAAACTTTTTATTTCCTTAAAAATTCATAGATATCATCTGGGTAACTTTTAAGTTATGATAAATTTATGACCCTTTTCAGGCCTGGGAAGAATAACAGAAAATACACCAAAACACCAAGGAGTGGTTATTAACACAATGTCTGACATCCCCATCGGTTTTGGAGTGACCTCAAGAACAACTGCCGAATGCAGGCATGCTGACCCTCTAGCAACAATTGCATTCCATCAAGCCGACATAGGAGAGTACATACGTTCAGAGGACACATTAATATAGAAATATAATAGTTTTCATATAAATAACTTCTTTAATTTTGACCTCTTACATATAGTATTTTAAAAAGGGACATGGTAATAAAAAGCAAATCTTTTGAAATCAACTTATATTTCTATGGACAGCCTTTTGTAATTTTGTGTTTAGGGAGCTATAGGGGACAACTGATACAGTTTATTAATTGAATAAACAGTATCAGTTTCCCAAATGTAAAAAATCACTGGAATTTTACGTGAATGTTTTTGCGTCTAGTGTAAATATTTTTTAAAATATGTATCAACATAATTTTTTACAACATTTTTTATTCTTGATTTCACTTTTTATACTTGTGTATATGATGTATGTCATTTGCTACACTACCGAATCGGGTATCACTGTTAGGATAATTGTATCGGTATTTAAGTAAATAAATAAATCTTTAAGTTAAAGATCTATCAGTGATGATTTATTCAGTGGCATTCTTGAAGCAATATTAGCTCTATCTGTTAGACCAAGATATAGTCTCGTAGCGTTTAGTTTCACAACTACATCGGCTAAATATAATCGTTCTATTCTTAAAACGTAGATGGCGCTAAAACAAAAGTTTGTTGTGTATATCAGGTGTCGACAACCAGAGGCACATAAAGCACTACGGTTCGGCCCTTATACCCGATATGGGTATCTAAAAAAAGCGTTAATTAAATGAAATGTGGCCCGCGCCATTATCCTTATAAAATTTGTGGCCCGCACAAGTATTCTCATAACATTTGTGTTCCGTATATAACAAAAGTCTGCCGACCCATAGTGTATGTTCATCATACACTCTCAGTAATCCTGCGTCCAGAGAAGGACGGATTTGATTAAATGGCTTTTTTAATTTTGTTTTTAAAGTTATAAAGATTATATAATTATGTTAAAAACATTTCCATTTTCAAAGGTTGTCGCAGCAAAATGTATTTCTTTTTAATTTTTTTTTCATAATAAAAACTGTACAACTTTATAGACTGACACCTTTGACAATTTGACACTGCCATGTGACACATTTAGGTTAACGTGAGTGGACTGTACCAGTAAATTGACGTATGCTGATTTACCTCGGAAATAATACATATTGAACTTTTAAATATTTTTTTTTCATGTATATGTATATAATACGAAAAATTTAATGTGGTTGACATTACATTTCTCATATTATATATGGTTTTAAACAAATTTTAGTGAGTAGATATAGATGTAATAAGAAAATATTTTGATAAATAAACAATGTACTATATTTATTGTAATAGGCAAGCACTTTTGAACCGTTTTTTTACATCTCAATTCATAAAAGCTACACACCGGCAATGCAGTTCTGCTGAGAAGAGCCGGCGAGAAACTCAACAGTCGCTCTTTAAAAATATCGTTACAATGTGTTAAACCTTAATAGAATCTAAAATAAGAAGCGATCTATGTTTTTTTTAAATATCACTATAAAAGTAGTGACTGTTTAAAACTATTGTTATTATTACTCTAAAAAACTGAATACATGTAAATATTCGCATCTTATTTTTTTTCATTCAATTTAGCACAGTCATCAAGATTTAATAAAGACTATTTTTGTGTAGAAGGCTATTAGCACGGTAGGTTACGCATTAGTCGGAGGCCCACGAGCAAATGGCTTGCGGACTCTCGCGACCTCTTGACCCAAGATGGTCTATACAACTAAAAGACTGGGTGGCGAAAGGCACCGCGGAAGGAGGATCGAAGCTTATCTTGAATAACGTCCAATAGGAAGACCCCAATTAGAGGCGAATTTCAGTCGTCAAACTGATATCATGCCAGACAATATGCTTTATCTGACATTTTCTGATATTTGAAATCAAAGTTTCTAATTCTAAGTTCGGCACTGAAGCCGATAACGGCACAACGCAAATGATTAAAAGTGATCAGGCGCATGACGATATCGCGTGGCCGCGAATCGGGGACCTTGTGTTTTACACACATTCGGGGAAATAACAAAGCGGCAGTGGCGGTACTACCATACAAGCCCAAAAGCCCGGTTTGCCCTTTCATTTTCTGTGAGGCCGTGGTACTAATCCGGTTAGAGCCGGCCCATTCAGTAGCGGGAACAGCTGCGTGGCTCTTCCACCGTTAAAGTTTGTGACGTCGTTAAGATCGCTGGTAAAATCGTCAAGGATTTATTTTAATGCAACGGGGGCGTCAAAATCTTGATTTGTATATATATATACATATATATGTGTATATATATATACATATATATGTGTATATATATATTTATATGCTGTTCAACACTATGTGGCACTGTGTATAAACAATTACTGTTGTAATATTTCATATGTTCTTCTCACCCTGAGGCAATCTCAATTCGATTAATATTGAAACCCATTTTTGGGGGACAATTTAGTAGGTGGCCTTTTCTAGAAATTATGCAATTTATTAAAAGAATATAAACGTATAGGAAAAACAGTAAAAAAGAGTATGATATTTTAAACATGATTTATTTTCATCTTCCTTTAGTAAAACTTTCAATGATGCCGAAACCAGTATTTGGGCTGAGGTTGCTCGAGTAAATTAAAACTAAAAAAAAATCATAGTCAAAAGATATTATATCTTGGGTTATAATATTAATCTTATATCAAAGACAAACTACAAAAGAAGACCTTCTTGTGTATGGTTGAGAAGTAATACGTTTCCCTAGATACGATTGAAGAAAAGAGTCATAAATTCACATACACAATTGTGTTCGTCGCAATTTTATGTTGCCCATATTAGGGTTATTGCCAAAGCGACTAATTTAGTGGGCACTTTGCCGGGAAGTAAAAATGGGCGCGGTATGTGACCGCCCCTACTGTTTAATACGGTAATATTCGATATGTATGACCGCGTTACACAATTTATAGGAGTGGCCGGCAGGATGTCTAGTGTCTTGCCCAAAACAACAGCGTAACATCTCTCTCATGGGAAATGTGTTTTTCTTCTTCTTCATATTCACTTATTTGTAGTTGTGGTGTGTATGTGTGGTGTGTGTAATTTTTTTTATATATTTATATATGTTTATGTGGATGTACCACATAACGACCAAAATATGTACCGTACTTTGTAATTCGAAACTTTGAAACTTAATATAAGCGAAAAATTAACAAGAATATAATAACTTTCAACGTACATATCATATATTTTATTGAAGTTGAAATTCTAGTTAGGAAAGTTTTGGACATGAATGTGGATGGAGCGAGAGGTAGGGGAAGACCGAAAAAAGTGTGAATTGATTGCGTGAATAAAGATATGAGTGTGAGAGGTGTGACTGAGGAGATGACGGCTGATAGAGGAGTATGGAAGAAGGAGGATGTTGTGCTGACCCCACCTAGTGGGATAAGGGCAGGAGAAGACTGAGAATGAGAATTCTATTAATTTTATTTATATATATTCGAAAAGGAATGTTTGCTGTATTGGATTCTTTTCTATTGTTGAAGCTTTCTTTGATGGTCTCTGTTGATTGTAGACTGTGGTTCCTAGTTTGTGTAATTCAAACATAAGCTAATACTGTAGTAGCTTATGTTTGAATAACACAAACTCACAAAGTACAAACCACAGATAATATTATCGAATTTCTAAAAATTATAAATTAATTCTGCGGTTAACTTTTAAAGCAGATAGTGAAGTTTTTCGGAGTCTAGAAAAACGCATTTTATAAAACTGCAGTCCGTCATGGGGACCGAACGTAAGGCGTTCGTATGGATATATGTTTAAACGTATGGAAGTTTATTTGAAATTCTCTGAACCGTTTCATTAGATATATATTTCAACCTCTTTGCTTGTTCTAAATTATATTATTGTTCGAATAGCAGAAGTCAAATAAAAATATCATATGGTACGTCGTGTTTTATCGCATCGTAAACTTTCCAGCACGGCCATATGAGCTATAAACGTAATAAACTAAAGCAAACGATAGCAAAAAAAACACACAAAAGAGAAAATAACCTCCTTATATAATAGTTTCACAGTTAATCATTTTACCGACGTCCATTATTTATAGGTCGTTACGGATCGTTATTTTCCTTTCTTGTAATGGAATTTCACATCGCTGTTCGTGTCTACTTTTGTCGAAATGCCATAATGGATAACATGTTTTTGTTACAGTGCCTGCTACTTAAAATGCTCGCACGTCAGGTGCAATAATCAGCACGGGTTTTGGAGAAGACCGAATTAATTAATTCGCTGCCAAGAACAATAAAATTTACTTTCGATTAACAATTTACGTTTTTTCAATTTTTTCACTTTTTATTATTTTTATGTTCAGTTGCATCGAATAGTATATAATAATTTTTAACGAATATATATACAAAAAAAAAACAATATAAAAGTGCTTGCACCAGAACTGAGTACGTTAACACATTCATTGCTAACCTAAAAGATCGTTCAATACAGCGATGCGACTTTCCACACGCTAGGTAAGGTTTTATTTTTAAAATTACTATAATGACTATTTTTGCTGACAAAACACATATATGTGTTGCCCGCACGGGCGACCCGACAGGAAAACGCACCGGTGTGTTTACGGCGCTGCGAGAAACGATTTATTTCATGCGGCTTAACACACATTTGTGTTAAGCCGCACCTGCGGTTCAGAATTTTTTCACACAACGGTTGTGTTTCAGCAGTGAATGTGTTAAGTAGTATACGACGCGTTAATCAACCTTACTTAAAAGATTGGACGGTTAAAACACAATTCTAACGCGTCAGTGACACTGAACTATGGTGTGTAAGATTTATATAGGTAATTGTGTACTCTGGGCAAAACGTGGGCGCAGCAGGTAATTGATTGCGGAATTTTATTGTACGGTGTGAATTGCTTTTCTAATGATCGTAAACGACTATTCGGTTAAAGTGAACCAGTGGTTCTAAATTTGAAACTCTGAGCAGCAAGTCATACGTGTCGCTTCGCATCCCTTTTTAAAAAGATAAAGTGACAAGTAATAAACATACAAGTAATAAAATAATATCTTTATAGTTAGTGGCATGCTTGCTCATTACAACATAGTCAAAGTCAAATTCTTTTATTAAAAATTGGATCGTATTACAATCACTTTTTGACGTCTAATAATTCTACAAGCTGTTCAAACAAAAAGAGTCTCAGCCCTCTGAAGAGCAGGCGAAAGAAACTCCCGCTGAGTTTAACTCAACTTAAGACTTTAAATTTTTCCACAGAGATATGAAATGACCACACGCTGTGTTCGTTATCTAGAGATTTATAATGTATATCTCTCTATAGACCTACTAATATATGCTATAGTTGGCAATATGGCACGTCAAACGGGAATACAACTATGCTTACATATTACTGCTCGTCGCTAGAATAACTGGCATGCCAATAATATAAGCAAAAGTCTTGCGATATAAACAAGGATTTATGGTCTTTAACCTTTTAGAAATCGATTTGAGTAAGTATATAAATTTTGATATCTATATCTAACCTTTACACATAACCCTTTTACAGCCTATTGCACTCGCGGAGGTGAATAAAATTTGGCAGAGTTATAGTTTATAGTATGATTATTGTGGTGTTTATTTTGTTATGTTATTCATAAAATATGTATTAAATTAGATCAGCTAATTCTTTTATTGTTTACGTATATACAAATGTGAAATACTTTTTTGTCAAATCATAAATGCCATAGTCAAAAAAACTATATTATTTAATTACTAAAGAGGACTCTTAAAAAAGGCTTCTTGGTCGATTTCGACCACTGAGCGATCGGTAGTACTAATGAAAGGCTCGTATGTATATATACAAATTTTAAAAGTAATATTGATTTTCTTAAGTAAACTAACCAAGTTATTTTACTTGAAAAACTAGTGATGATGTTCTCCCGACCGAATCCGGCCACGGCGGCCGATCTACAAGAGATCAGCCAAGTGCGCAGGATATATT
>DWHO01004400.1:0-11094 GCA_018247575.1 Eurytides lysithous rurik
ATCCTGTGGCATAAGGGCGTTTTACATACATAAATTTTACGCGGACAAACACCCAGATCCGAAACAACTATCCGTAGTTCGTATAAATATTTGCCCCGGGTGGGAATCGAACCCACGATTGCGACGCCGAAGCCAATAGCTTAGCATCTGCGCCAAACGGTCATCGAATTCGATATTTAGGGTGCGTCATCACGCTTGAGTTACTGAGGGTCGAAATTAATTTCATCCTCATTAGTCAGTGAATTTTTTTCTAAAGGGTCAACAAATATATTTATTGCCATCATTTGGCGGAGAATTTTTCTTTTGCTGACCATTTTGTATTTATGCTATATTAAAGTATATACGGTCTGTTAAACGTGAAAGGGTTGAACTGAGGTGTTTTAATTTTATTTTTTCGAGAATTCACAACTTACTACAAAATTAATTAAATAAAAATTCCTATAAAAAAAAAGAATAGGTAAATCATAACCAAAGAGAATATAGTATATTAAAACTAATACTAGAAACAAACTAAATTTTAATTGGTTTAGGTGTAATATTTATTTTTCTTCCATTAAATATTTCTGCAATCTTATTTATATTCAATACTTTTATGTAACTTACCAAACTTATAATATATCGCTTTAAAATAGTTAACAGTGATATTAAAAATAATAGCATTTTTTTAACATTAATTGAGTATCTTATCATATAAAATTTTGCTATTTGATAAAAGTCTCTCAGGATGGGAGTGAATCCTTCTCATGAATCCGCAGGCTGATGGAAATTTGAATACGATATGAGAATATAAATATCTAAGTATCTTATATATCTAACATCCAAAGTCAATATAATTCAAATACTTCTTATTTTTACTGCGAGGATTAGGTAGTGAGTTAGAGTGAGTGAGTTTGAGTGGCCGCTTTACCGAATGCAATTGTATTTTATTACATTAAACTGTATTACACGTTGTATTTGGGATTCAGTTCCCACACAAAACAAAATTTCATCTAATAATTTTATGAGAAATATAAAGTTTTCCAAGTCTGGGTATACTCATGTAACACATTAAAGTATTATTTGTTAGGATTACATTAATTTAATCGTAATATCGGTTTTACAACATTTCACGAAGTTTTTGTTTATGTATAAAAACAAATAACGGCTGAGAATAAATCTCCTCAATTCCCAAACCTCAAAATATATATTGAGGATCAACATATTTCTTATTCAATTCAAGGAGCTCCTCCATGTAATCAGTTGTAATTAATTGTAATTAGTTCTGCGTACAATATCAATTATTAAAATAGCTCAGTAAAATAATAAATAATTAAATAGCCTCGTTTGTTAATTTGGTAAAAAAAATCTGTCATATATATTATCGCGACATAAAAAAATCTTCTCAGACCGAATCGAGTCCTGTGAATTTAAATTAACCAATTCGATGCCCACGAAATGGATCAATCCAATAGATAGAATTAGCATATACTCCCGAAAGGCAAAGAAAAATTTAATCGAATAAAAAATTTACAGATTCGTGGAAAAAATATTCAAATTTAATTCTCCTTAAGGCCTTTTTTCCGTTGTTAAGTTGTTGGTTTTGATTGGTTTTTCATTTGAACCTCAAGAAACATTAGATAAATCTTTACATTACTCAAAAATCTTATTATGAACATTTGCATATAAATTCTAGAATAAATTTCTATGCCACTACAGACTAATAGGGGAAGGATTATTTTAAACCACTAAATAAGTATCCACTATGTATTCTAACAATAGAATTCTTCAATGCACCATCGACTATATGAAATTAAAAATAATCGAAATAGCGAAAGAGGTATTTTTAACTTATAAACCGAATCGTCTTTATGTTACAAAGCAGTAGTGGTGTTTGATAACTAAATAAATATTTTAGTATAAACATTATAGATAAAAATAACATGCGTTTAATTTTTTTATTACGTTTAAGCCCAAAGTAAGCTATCTTGATATAGTCTACAAAAGTAACAATTCGATAGAAATTCTTAAGTCTCGCTTAAACAATTTCTTATAAAATATAGTATATCTTGAACATATCTTGAAAATTCAATAATGAGGTACCTAATATTTATATTGCAATACTGTTATTAGAAAAATGTAATAAACCCCAGAAATATTGTTGAACGTTTAATTGACGTTTCTGATTAAAAGTATTGACGTTTAAACGGGGAGTTATGTTTTCACCTTTTTCATCACCAGTTACAAAGTTAAAAGATTTGTGACTCTGGCATGTTTTGTCAGTATTTTATTGGCGCCCATTTAAAACACGTAAATCCACAGGTGAACGTATTTAAGATTGTTTATTTATTTATTTATTTTTCAGGACAACCAACAATGGTTAACTTATCGACTTAAGGTTTTCTTACATTTTTAATAATATTATTAGTTTACCACCTACAACGTTTGCCACTAAGGCATAAAATGACATTAAAAATAATAAAAAAGTGGTACACGTTATTATCGTTGTTAACTTAATACAATTTACCATTTACAAAATGAAACACGAACAAAAATTAACGAGATATAAGAGAATATGAAAGCACATAAAATATTATTGAAAAAGTCTATAACAGTAAATTTTAACAGTATATTCATAAGATTCACTATGACTTCCTCTTTTCAAATATATTTTTGCTATTATTGAATAGATCTATGGCCAGAGTTTTAACTGGAAAAGACCACGCCCTTTATTGACAGTATCCTGTTCTGTCAAATTACTCCACATAGATACACAACCCATAGCTTTCTTTATGCCAGAATAAATAAAATTAAAGATACTTAATTAGTTCTGTGGTAAAGACCCTTACAAAAAGCGACAGCGATCTATTGATATTGACCTCGGTAGAAATTTAACCGCAGGCGATTTATTACAAAACATGTATGTATTACTGAGTAAGTCTTTTACCTTAAAACGTGATTCCGCGCCTAACATGCAAGCAACAGGTAAGCGAGTCGTTCCTTTCAGTTGTTTAATGAGAGTGTACGTAGAAATTTATTGCTGTATTGCTCTATTTTAAGACAGTTTAATTTAGATGTAACATCTCCGTATTTATTGCCATAGTAGTAATATAAATGTTAACCGATGTCTGTCTATATAGCTGTCATGAGCTGAAATACGTTATTACCTCTCTGTCAGCGTCTCAATCGCGCTGCGGAAACTGCAGATCCCGCAACGGTACATGATTTGGAGGGCCGCCTTACCCCTCCCCCTACGCGTTATAACTTCATCTTGCATAGTCACTTTCACTCTATAGAGTGTCCATTGAGACGTACTAACTACACAAAAGACCCCATTGCATTGTCAGGAAAGTAGAACTCGCTACATTTGACGGACAGTGGGCATTAATCTGGTGTGCGCATTGGCCGGGAGAAACCTCTAGCAATTACTCATTGGTTGGAGCTAATAGAGAGTGAAATTTTTCTCTTAACTAGACGTTTAAGCTTTGGGAACAAACAAAAAACAAACATCAATTCAAACAACTCGCTGATCATTTTAAAGTGACATTATAATAATAATAGCGCGGAAAATTACAATACAATGCAAACTGTGTTTGATTAAGCAATGTATATGTATATGCGTAAAAATAGCTGTAAAATTAAAATAAATTTAATAAAACAGAAAATAATTATAATTACATAAATGCTTGGAATATTCTACAATGCGAAATGCAAATATTTGAAAACATTTTTGAAAACATACATATAAGTAGGTTTGAATGCGCTTGTTAAACAAAGTTTTAAACACTCTTTTAAGTACAATGTAAGGTTTTACGTGTACACTTTACGCGCTTCGCTATTTAAATTTTATTTGCCATTTACATGTAAATTGCCTTGGTAGTTACATAAAACTGTATTCAAATAGCTAGCTTTGCCAACAATAAATGCAAATGTGATAAATTTTTCGTTGACCCTATATTGTCTTAAAAAAAAAAAGAAGCCAAGCTACTACATGCTGATTGTCATGTCTCGTAGTTGTTGTTCTCTGTGTTACATCTCTAGAATCGGGAATATATAATGAATATAATGATTCGCGGTTGACTAGTACTTCCTAGTAGTACTAGTACGTACCGGTACAGTAGTATAAGATACATACGGTGCGACGACCACAACTAATACGATACAGTCATGCACATGATGATAAATAATTTCAATTTTTAAAAAAATGTATCAACCCTCGTCATATAAATCCTACTTAGTTTAAAGCACACGTTCGCAGTACAAAGTGCGATCAGAATGAAATTTCTGAGGAAGCCTTGCGATATACCGTTTACAACAAAAATACGCATAATTAGGTAGAATTCAGAGACTACTTGTCAAATCTCGCTAAAACTTACATGCACGACAAGCACCAGCTTTCAAATATAACAAGAATCATCAAAATCGGTACACCCAATAAAAAGTTATTTGGTAACATAAAAGAATACTGTCGAATTGAGAACCTCCTCCGTTTTGAAGTCGGTTAACCATTTACCACACCAAATCAAATGAGATGTTATATAATGTTGTTTCTTTATACACGGTAATGACGTTGGCAATTAAACGCTTAAACGCTTAAACGCGAATAACAAAGTGCTATGCGGTTGAATAATCGGCAATTCAGTAGTAGTATTCCCAGTGGTAGGACTCTTGCAGCGTCAGACTTTTATAAAGAGTGTTATAAAGATTCTATGGAGTAGGCAAACGAGTGAGCACTTGATGGAACGATATAACCGCTGGCCTTTGCAACGTTGAACGGGTTAAATGCGTATCATGCCCTTGAGTTGGGAATTTTAGGAAGGTAAAGGGAAGAAGGAGAAAGCGAGAAAAGGATGGGAGAGAAGGTTGAAAAAGGAAGGAGGTCTCAGTGAGGTGGGTCACCAGCCACATCAAACAACAGACAAAAGACGCAAGAACAAATACACTTTACACCGATTTTCTGTGAGGTCCTCATACATATCCGGTACGAGCCGGCCCATTCTCCCGTGGGAGCAGCAGCGTAGCTCTACTACCGTAAAACAGTGCAACAAAAGATATAACCCTGTTATAAATTATTACGAACTATACGACTACTTGGTGCTCTTGCGCGAATCTCTATTTGCATGTATATTGCCAATAATGACTCATATCACCACTTGGTAGTATAACTGGCAATACTGTGTAGTACCACGGAGTCATTTAAGTTACCCATTTGTCGTAGTTACTAAGCTATTAGCTTCGGCTTCGTCGTACGTTCGTTTCCCGCCCGGGGCAAGCATGTGTACAAACTACAGCTAGTTGTTACGGATGTGTTTGTCCGTGTGAAATCATAACATAATATACATAATATTGAACGCTGTTATGTCACAAGATATTTCTATATTAAAATAGTGTATTTTTAAAGAATACATAAAATAAAGAAAAGAGTTATTCTTTGATAGTTTGGCAAAGTCTTCCTGGGGTAATATGTCCAAGCTCGTCAAAAGTAGAAATCTCACATGTTAACTCAATCATCTTAAATAAATCTCATATGCATATTGGGTTCAATATATATTAATTACTTCTTATATAGATATCAATAGTATTCGTATTAGAATATTTACTTCTAATACGAATACTATTGACATCTATATAAGGAGTAATTAATATATATTGAACCCAAGTAAAACCGAGTAACATAACTTAATATCTAAAAGCTAGCAGACGTTGCAGAAAGGTTAGTTTTTTAGTTCACACTTAAAAAAAATCCACTTCAGTTTTTCTTTAATTCTGTAATATAATGACATTAATTTCAATGGGAAAACATCATCATTTTGTTACATCTAAAACTAAAGCTGTTCCACAGCAGTCAAGAAGCTCTTATGGAATCAACAAAACGGACGTAAGTCGCAGATTTCTCCCATGATTCAGCGAATCTTATTATACAAGTAGCAACCTTCAACTTGACTGAGAACTTTGAATGGAACTCTACACTTTCTCAACTGTCCCAAATAATTTAGCTTCTTATTAATGTAGTATTTAAACATTGGACGTTAGTACAGTAACCGCAATAAAATTAAAGTATTAAAATATGATAAAGTTTGTGAAATGTATCTCCTGGTCTAATCCACTGGATGAAGAATGTTTTCTACGTGTACAATCTACTTCAGGAGTTTCTCAGGGATCAGTTCTATCGTCAACTTTTATCTGAAGGATCTCCTACATGAGCGTCAATTACCAAGGTCGCCCGATTTGATCTCCTTGAAAAATTATAATAGTGTGGAAATATTTGGGAAAGTGTACTGTTGTACAAAATTACTTGTATGAAAAAACAGTTTTTCAATATGTAAGCTCTATTTTTATATCAAACATAATTGCATTGGACATTAGCTTTGTTTTCTTTGGCAGTTTCATGTTTTCTAAATTGACGTCGTCTATACCAGTACAACAACAGCGATATTTACTTTACGGTGGCTGAGTCACGCAGCTGTTTCCGCTGCTAAATGGGCCGGCTGGAACCTGATAAGTACCACGACCTTCCTGAAAATCGGCGAAAAGTGGAAGAAAGTGGAAGTGCTTCCACGTTTCTTCCGCTGAGTGAGGTGGCCTATGGCCCATCCCCTCCCTTCCTCTCCTCTCCTCCTCCCCCATTCGTACCATAATCCCTCCCTCTTTCAAAAACTTCCTCTTAAAGGCTGGCAACGCATTTGCAACTTCTGTTGCAAATGTCCATAGGCGGCGGTAATCGCTTACCATCAGGTCAACAGTAGCAGCGGCCTACTCCATAAAAAAAATGTTTAAGACTGCGATGAACATTACATCATCGAATTTCAACAATCGTCGAAACAACCTCGCGGTGACCTAGATTATTTGTTATGTAAGTCTCCCTAAATCAAAATATTGTAAATGTACAACAAAACGACTAAAATAATCGAAAATAAAGACGCATTTCAAAACGCTTACTATATTTCATAACTACAACAATGTAATTGGCGGTTAAGGTGGCATACAAATGCCATCTTAAAGGGTTAGTCAATTTTATGTCTCCTTTGATTGCAGGCTTATGTTTTACTATTTTACAGTTTGTTGTTTTTAATATACTGTAAGCCTTACGTATTTGCTAACGTCGAAAACCGTTGTAAAGTTGTTTTTAAGCCTATCTCGATAAACTGATCGCCTTTATTTTTAAGAGCCTCAAACCCGACTTCATCGTAATCTGCTAGTTTGTTAAATGTAGTGTTAAATGCGGTAAAGGGTATGGAGTGTTCCACTATATGCTAATGGTTAACTTTCACTGCTCTACGGAACCGTTAAATTAAATTTTAATATACCTTCAGCTATTTCCCCATATAGTCATTACATATTACGTCATTCGACATAAAAGAATTAACAAGATTGCTTCGGGCTTATACAGAATGAACAACATTGACAATATGACACTATCACCTTTTACTTCTATAAAGCTGCGAGTATATCATTGACCATGATCCTATCAAGGGGTTAAAGCGATTTTTTAAACGGTTTTTTTAATGCTTTTAGAATTTAAATTATCGGTAAAGCCCTTATTGTTGACGGTCTGTCGTTGATCCGATGTTGTCACATTTCTATTAAAATAATGGTCCGAAATCTCTCTCATCCTAAGTCTCTGTGTGTCGAGCGCAGAGGCACTCAGGTTCCATGTGGCTCCATACTGTGTTGTTATATGCAGACGTGTCGTGCAAAATTAAATGTTCTCCGAATCATTATTCCATAAGATTAAATCGTGTAAATCGTCATCGTGACACGTGGGCGAGTGAATACTCTCGTTTAAAATGCTCACATAAAATATTACGAGTTTCAGGTGTATCGGCATTTTGCAAATATGAGCATTTGAAGATATGTTTTAATATTTTAGAGTTTTTAAAGTGCTCGGATAATTCCGCTGAGTCACCTGGGAAAGTACTGCTTTGCCGGTTAATATACCGTCAAACGGTTATATATCACACATGTCCCAGTTCAAAGTGGAATGTTTTCAGCGTAATAACTAGGCTTAGAGAAATCATCTGTGGATTTGCACAGTGTTGCAAGCAGTTTTAAATCCGTGTAGATCAAAATACTGCATAGTGCATGTTGCTTAATGTCGCGCGCGTCTTTCTTGTCTCGTCAAATTATATCCAAATAAAAAAAATCGAGTACGCTTCTTATATAGTGAAAGTAGGCACACTAAAAGTAAGTAAATTTTGCAAAAAATAAAATCAAGTAAATCGCCCGGTGTATTTCCCCTGCTTAAAGCAGATACCAGTATCAATGAAATATCAGTGAGATTAGCCTTTCATAATTGAAAAGAGTCAGCAGAATCGATCGACAATTAGCAGAATGAACACCTTGTGCAAATAAATTATACTAATTGAAAAACTCTTTCTTTTTAAAGTGAGTGTTAAGTAAGTTAGAAAGCAGTGTTGCCAGCGCAATTACCGGGCCTAGAGATATAACATCTTAAAAATGATCGTAAAGCAGGTTTTGTTTGGCACTATATTGTTATGGGCAGGTAAATTCAGTCCGTGGAATTCGTGGAGATATCCAATTCGTGGAAACCGGCATTTCCACGGATTCGGCGATCCGCAGAAGCTTTATAGAGCCGCATAGGCTAAAAGCATCAACGTCGATCAAGATAAAATAAGATGGACAGACGTTTGTTACCATATTACCATCAGCCTTACGACATAATCATCTCATTTCTACAAAAAAAAATCAAAATACATATACTCTTTATGTGCTCACTATGTGGTCGAAATATATTATTCAATGTTTCTTAGCATGTCAAAATTTGCCGTTATATTTACATCATAATAGATGTGCTTCGTGCGTTTAACTGTTTGACTTGTATTTTGTTCACTGACTTCATGTTTTTCCGCTGCAGATAAAGAAATAAGAAGTACGATGGCGACAATTATAGTTAATTCAACGCAGAGCGTTTTGAAAGACACTTACGATTACTATTTATGGACACTTTCACTTTCAGGTAAGCCGAAAGCTTTCTAATATGAACTCTCGAATGTGTTTTAGTCTAAACCTAATAACCGTTCAAAAGGTCAATGTAATAGCTTGCAAAGTCACGTATTGTTATTGAATTAGGATTTTATTCTAGAAAATTAATTTGTCATTTTATTGTTAGTTTATAGACTGTTTTAAAACGATAAGATTATTCTAAATAACATATACTTTTTTTGTTAATTTATACAATATAGTACTGCTAATATTCCATTCAATATTCATAATCGAAACTGATTTTATTGAACCTACAACACCCGTATAAAGTTGTGTATCTCATAGCACAATCAAGGACTTTCTGGGACCAAAATAAAATTTGTTTATATCATATAACAACCTTTGTTTTGTACATACAAGGTACAAACCAGCAACAATTTACAGAATTTAATTTTGAGTTTAATAATCAATCAACAATAAGTTTATGCCAAAACAATGACATGATCAAATTGATTGATTCAGTTATTAGTTTGTTATCCGGTCATTAGGGTCAGAATAAATGTTATCACTCTTTCCGTTCAGAGAATATTGATAGTTTGATTGTTACTTTGAAAACGTAATTTAAGTAATTAAAGAATATTATAATTTTACAGACGACAGAACGAAGGGATGGCCGTTGGTCGATTCTCCGATACCGACAGTGTTCTACACAATTATGTACCTCTTCATAGTCTGGTTGGGGCCGAAGTTAATGAAGAATCGACAGCCCTTCAAGTTGACGTGGCTGCTGGTGCCATATAACCTAGCGATGGCAGCCCTGAACTTCTATATAGCAATTAGGTTACTCACCGCCTCATTCAGATTGCGTTACAGTTATATATGCGAGCCCTGTCGACAAAAGTACGATCCTGACGAATTACAAGTAAGTGTTTCATATTACAATAGCATATACACGCTCTTACCCGTTGTTTTCCAACAGAGATAAATCATCTAGACGCCAGGGGCCTTTGCTCCTAGGTCTTGCATTTAAAATACACCGTGATACTGTGTTGTTGTCAAGTTTTTTTTTTTTAAAGGTGACATTACGAGCAAGAAATGCGCCTGAAGGCAAGCGAAAGGCTTGACGACACAGTTTTACACAGATAATGCTTGATCTTACGTTACCCTGTCCCTCAGAGATTTAGGAAGTTATAAAGTAATGTTCTATCTTACGGTTTTCTATTGTGGGGTAATGCTGATGAGATAAATTCGGTATTTATTCTTGAGAATGCAGCTGTGCGAGGTATTTATAACCTGAGAGCTCGAGATTCCCTGCGAGATGTTTTTAAAAGAACTGGTATTTTAACGGATGCCTTACAATATATACTCTGTAATGTATTGTTCATTCGACAAAATCTTAATACTATTATAAAAATAAGTGACAGACACATAGTGAATACTAGAACTTAAATAAAAATAAGCTTGTAACACCGATTTCGTCTTCAAAAGATGAAAAAATTCTACATGGTCATTGGTATACACATATTTAATAAAATTCCACAAAATATCTTAATTCTACCACTCAGCCCTTTTAAAACTAAAATGAAGAACATTTTGTTGCCAGCTCATTAGACAAATTAAAAATAGATCACAAAGAGTCTACGACCGTTGTCGAACGGAATCGAACTTGGCCTCTAAAGAGAGGTTAAGGATCGCGTAGCGGTACTTTCGATGGGATTCTCTGCTAGAAGAAATCGTACATAGCCTTCTGGCAGTTGGCCCGAGGACTGAAAGCGGAGCGTCGCGAATCCTTCCGCCATTAGTCCGTGCTAACGGCGCATCACCTGCTCTAGATGACTCCGAAAAAGCCAAATGCCTAGCCGACAATCTAGAGCTCCAGTGCTCGCCTTCGCGCCCTCCCACTGATCCGAACCACTTACAAAAAGTAGAACGCGAACTCATACGTAGGGCTTCGTTGCCACCAGCAGAACCGCTGGTACCACCTGTCGCCTCCGACGAGGTCATCACCTTCATTAAAGGCGTTAAGCCACAATCGGCCCCGGGGCCTGACGAAATTTTTTTTTTTTTTTTTTTTTTTTTTTTTTTTTTTTTTTTTTTTTTTTTTTTTTTTTTTGTGTTTGGGGGGGGGGGGGGGGGGGGGGGGGGGGGGGGGGGGGGGGGGGGGGGGGGGGGGGG